>PVKS010007554.1:0-72365 GCA_004027875.1 Aplodontia rufa | reverse complement strand
CCCACTGAAAGGTGTTCAAGACACTACTAGTAGGATACCCATCTGGAGCAGCCCTGCCAGGACCAACCAGGGGAGGTTCCCCACCTGGAGCAGCCCCCTCCTACTGATGCCTCATGTTCCTTTTGGGGCCTATTTGAGTCTTGCTGGAAGGTAGGTCTCCATTTTGGTAGGTTCAGATTTGCAACCTTGAGCCTGGAACCAAAAGGTAGACTGACACCATGATCCAGGCAGAAACAGCATCTGGAAGAAGGTGATCATCAAAGAGTTTGTGGCTCATCTGATCATTTGACTTGCAAGGAAAAACCATCTGAGGAACTGCCTGCTTTCCCCTCAGTAAATCTCAATTCAGAGATCCACAAGAAGCTATTTAAAATGAAGAATCAAACAAGGAGAGATTCACCTCAAACCCAAAACTCCACTAAAGAGGATGCCACAGATAGGGGTCAAGATGAAAACCTTGAAAATATTATCAATGACCTCATTACTACAAGGAACAATGAACTCAAAGATATAATGAAGGGACTAAGTGAGAAGACTCAAGAGATGAAAAACTCTATTATCAAAGAAATAGACATACTCAAAAAGGAAGTAACAAAGCTAAAATCTGCAGTCAATGACATGAGAAGAACCATGGAAGAATTTAATAATAGACTAAATTCTGTAGAAAACAGAACCTCAACTCTTGAAGAAAGAACATCTGACAATGAGGACAGGCCAAATAAGCTAGAGTGCATGGATGACAAGAAAGAAAAAAAACTCACAGAACACGAACAGAATTTTCAAAATGTCTGGGATGAAATGAGAAGAAAGAATTTAAGAGTAATTGGGATACAGGAAGAAATTGAAACAAAAAAGAATGGGATAAGGAACATTCTCAAGGAAATTGCTAAAGACAATTTTGCCCATATAAAAATAGAGTCAGATATGCTCATCCAGGAAGCATATAGGATACCCAATAGGCCTAATAAAATGAGAAGTTCACCCAAGACACATCATATTCAAAATGTACAATAGGGAAATCAAAGAAAGAATACTGAAAGTGGCAAGGGAGAAACACCAAATCACATTCAGAGGCAAACAAATCAGAATCACATCTGACTTTTCAGTTCAGATGCTGGAAGTGAGAAGATCTTGGAAGGAGATCTTTCAACACCTGAATGAACACAGCATGCATTCAAGAATACTATACCCAGCAAAACTCAGCTTCAAATTTGAGGGGGAAATAAGAACTTTTCATGATAAGAACAAACTTGCAGCATTCATGAACAGAAGATCAGCATTACAAAGAATTCTCAAAGATAAATTCGACATAGAAGAACAAGCTAATATTCCTCAAAACTCACAATCAGAGAAAATTCAGTAAAGGTACAGGCTATCAATAGACAACTAAGGCAACACAGAATTTGCTAATAAAATACAATGAATATGAACCACAACCACATAACAATTTTACCACTAAATGTGAATGGTCTCAATGCACAAATCAAAAGACACAGACTAACAGATTGGATCAAAAAACAAAATCTAACAATATGCTGCTTACAGGAAACCCACCTTACAGCCAGTGACACCCACAGATTAAAGGTGAAAGGATGGAAAAAAATCTACCAGGCATATGGCCCAAGAAAACAAGCTTGAGTTGCAATTCTTCTAATCAACAAAGTAGATTTCAAACATAAATTAATCAAAAGAGATAAAGAAGGCCACTACATCCTAGTAAAGGGAACAATACAACAGTAGGAAATAATCATAGTAAATATATTCTGTCCAAACACCAATGCTCCCAACTATGTGGAAGAAATACTCCAAGATATAAAACCACTTGTGGACCTCAACACAATAGTACTGGGAGACTTTAACACTCCTTTATCACCAATAGACAGATCATCAAAGCAAAGAATAAAGAGATCTTCAGTCTAAACAACACCATAAATCAAACAGACTTAACAAATATTTACAGAATATTCCACACCAAATTGACAGAGTATACCTTCTCAGCAGCACATGGATCCTTCTCCAAAATAGATCATATTCTAGTTCACAAAGAAAATCTCAGCAAATATAAAAAAGTAGATATTATTCTATGTGTCTTATCAGGCCATGATGCCTAATAATTAACAGCAAAAATCATGGACTAAAACCCATATATATGTGGAGATTGAATAACACCCTATTAAATTAAGAATTGATGGATCCAAGAAGACATGAGAACAGTAATTAAGGAATTCTTGGAAGAGAATGAGAATGAAGACACAACACATCAAAACCTCTGGGACAGCATGAAAGCATTCTTAAGGTGAAAGTTTATTGCACTGAGTGTCTACATTAAGAATCAGCAGAGATCCCTAACAAATAAGCTTATGCTCCAACTCAAATCTGTACAAAAGGAAGAACAGTCCAGTCCCAAAGCCAACAGAAGACAGGAAATAATTAAGATCGAAGCTGAAATCAATGAAATTGAGAAAAAAATCAATCTAAAGAATTGATGAAACAAAGAGCTGGTTCTTTGAAAAGATAAATAAAATTGACAGACCCCTAGCTAATCTAACTAAAAGAAGGAGAGGATCAAAGCAAATCAACAAAATCACCAATGAAAAGTAGGTGACCCACTAGAAATCAAACAGATTATCAGAACTTATTTTGAAAAACTACTCCCCAAATCAGATAACGTGGATGATACAGACAAATTTCTAGACACATACAACATCCCCAAATTGACACAGGATGAAATGGAAATCCTAAACAGCCCAATAACAGGCACTGACATCCATATAGCAATTAAAAGTCTTCCAAAGAAGAAAAGCCCAGGACTTGATGGATTCTCTGTGAAGTTTTACCACACATTTGAAGAAGAGCTAACACCTCTCCTTATGAAGCTATTCCAAGAAATTGAGAAAGAGGAAAATCTCCCTCTTGCTTTTTATGAAGCAACCATAGCTCTGATACCAAAACCCAACAAAGACACATAAAAAAGAACCAATATCCCTCATGAATATTCATGCAAAAATCCTTACTAAGGTTCTTGCAAACTGCCTTCAAAAATACATCAAGAAAATAATTCATCATGATCAAGTGGGCTTCATTCCTGGTATGCAAGGCTGGTTCAACATATGCAAATCAATACATGTAATCCATCACTTAAACAGATCTAAGGACAAAAACCATATGATCATTTCAATAGATGCAGAAAAGGCCTTTGATAAAATCCAGCACCCATTTATGCTTAAAACTCTAGAGAAAATAGGGATTAAAGGAACTTAACTTTGTAAAGGCCATATATGCCAAACCCTCAGCTAGTATAATACTAAATGGAAAAAGGTTGAAAGCATTTCTGCTGAACTCAGGAACAAGACAAGGCTGCCTGCTTACATCACTTTTATTCAATATAACCTTCAAGACCCTGGCTGGAGCAATCAAAAAGGAGGAGGAAATCAAAGGGATAAGAATAGGATGAGAGGAAGGCAAACTATCCTTTTTGGCTGATGACATGATTCTATATCTGGAAGATCCAAAAAACTCCACCAGAAAACTTATAGAGTTTATAAACAGATTTGGCAAAGTAGCAGGCTACAAGATCAACACCCATTAATCAAGAGCTTTCCTATATGCCAACATCATTAGGGTAGAAGAAGAAATTAGGAATTTGGTCCCATTCACAATATTCTCTAAAAGAATAAAATACTTGGGAATGAATCTAACAATAGAATTAAAAGACCTCTACAATGAAAATTATTAAACACTGAAAACAGAAATTGCAGAAGACCTGAGAAGATGTCAAGGTGCTCCATGCTCTTGGTTAGGCAGAATTAATATAATTAAAATGGCCATTCTGTCAAAAGCACTGTACAGATTCAATGCAATCCTCATCAAGATTCCAATATCATTCTTTGTAGATATAGAAAAAGTAATTCTCAAATTCATTTGGAACAATAAGAAATCCAGAATAGCCAAAACATTAATAAGCAAAAATTATAAAACAGGTGGTTTTGCAATACCAGATCTAAAACTATACTATCGGGCTGTAGTATTAAAAACAGCATGGTTTTGGTATCAAAATAAGAATGAAAACCAATGGAATAGAATAGAAGACTCAAGACAAATCACCAAATCTTTAAACATTTGATCTTTGAAAAAGGAGGTCAAAGTATAACATGGAGGAGAGACAGCCTATTCAACAAATGGTCCTGGACAAAGTGGACAGCCACTTGCAGAAAACGGAAATTAGATCCTTAACTCTCACCGTCCACAAAAATCAATTCTAAATGGATCAAGGAATTAGAAATTAAGTCAGCTACCATACATCTGCTAGAAGAAAAATTAGGACCAACACTCCAGCATATGGTAGTTGGTAATGACTTCCTAAACAAGGATCCTAAAGTGAAACAATTACAGTTTAAAATCAATGAGTGGTATGCCATTAAACTAAAAAGTTTCTGTACAGCCAAGGAAATATTCAGTACAGTCAAGAGACAACCTATAGAATGGAGAGAACCATGGCCTGTGATCCCTCTGACAGAGGACTAATATGCAAAATTTACATAGAACTCAGAAAACTCAATAACAAAAACACAAATAATCCAATCAATAAATGGGCCAGAGAGCTAAACAGAAACTTCTCAACAGAGGATATTGAGCAAGCCAATGAATACATGAGAAATTGTTCTAAATCACTAACAATCAGAGAAATGCAAATCAAAATCACCTTAAGATTTCACCTCACTCCAATCAGACTGGCAAAGATTAAGAATACAAATAATAACAAATGCTGGAGGGGACATGGGGAGATAGGAACACTAGTACACTGTTGGTGGAATTGTAGACTGGTCCAGCTGCCCTGGAAAGCAGTGCAGAGACTCCTCAAAAAATTAGAGTTGGATCCTCCATACAATGCAGCTATCCCTCCTCTTGGTATTTTCCCAGAGTAGTTAGAATCAGCACGTTACAGCGACACAGCAAAATCCATGTTCACAGCAGCTCAATTTATAATAGCAAAATTATGGAACCAACCCAGATGCCCCTCACTGGATGAATGGATCCAAAAGCTCTGGTATATATATAAAATGGAGTTCTACTCAGCTATTAGAAACAATGATATTGCATCTGTTGAAGGTAAATGGATGGCATTGGAAGAAATCATGATGAGCGAATTTAGTCAAACACAGAGTCAAGGGCCGAATGGTATCCCTCATTTGTGGAGGCTGGACCTAAACCCAGGCTTGGGAGTAAAGTAGGCAAACTCATGTATTGGATCCACAGAACAGAAACGCAAAATGTTAATATTTCTGATACACAGTTGCAAGATACTTCATAAGATATTTAACATGCTGTGGTGCATACCTGTACAAAAGCATAAATGTTTAATCCCATTGTCAAATATTTTGAAGAATAACAAAGGATGATAGGAAGGCAGGAGAAGGGGAAATGTTGGAACTGAGATAAAGCAAGGTACTTTCCAAGCAGTTATAATGTCACTGTATATACTATAGCCATATATATATATATATAAATGTTCTTCATAGGTATAAGAATTATGTCACCGTATTTGGGTGTTTGGGGAATAATATAGGACCCAGAAGAAAGGCAAGGGATCAGGGGGATGGGAGAAGGGAGGTAGAGGGATGGTGGGGGGGATATTGAACAAATTGTATTGCTGAATTGCATTTTAGTGCATTTAGGGATATGTGACAACTAATCCCAACATTGTGTAAAACTATAATGCACTAATAAAAACAAATTGAAAAAAAAGAAAAGGGAGATAGAACAACAAAGAGAACAGACATGTAAATAAATAAAGGAGATTATCCTCTTGGGTTTTATGAATACCATGGAATGATTCAAAGGAAAATTATAATGCTACTGCTCAAGACAATGAAATTTAAAAATGATGATGGGCTGGGGATAGAGTACAGTGATAGAGTGCTTGCCTAGTATGTGTGAGGTCCTAGGTTCAGTCCCCAGCACCATAAAGGATATGGGGGTAGCTGTAGTGACGTGAGTGAAAACAAGGTTTCCACACTTAAAGTGACAAAACATTGTCACTTTACAAAATATCTGTAGACTGCAATAAATCATATATGCATGTTGTAACACACAGAGCAACTATGACAAAATCATATCCAACAATATATGTAAAAACATAAGTCAATGGAGATTTTTAAAAATGTTCAAGAAACACACAAGAAGGCAAGAAAAGAAAAACAAAGGAGTGAAAAACAGAAGGCAAATGAACCCACAAAAAGACAGTCAGCATTGCTGGCAACTGAGGAAATTTAAATGAAAGCTGCAGTACAAGTGCTATAAAGTACTCATAAAATACCCAAAATAACAGTACTATATTAAAAAAAACTCAACATGCAGTTATCACAGGGCTCAAAATTATACTTTCTGGACATTTATTCTAGAGAAATAAAAATTCATATTCATACAAAACCTATACATTAATATTCATACCAATTTAATTTTTAATATTCCCGATATTCTTATGAGGGAGTGGTTGAACTGTGGTACATACATACCATAATATTTCTTAACAAAAAGGAGCAAATGAATGATACCTGGGTATCATACTTGGGTGAATCTCAGGAGATTTTCGCTGAGTGAAAAAAATTAATCTCTTGAGTTTATAGGGGAGGAGAGCACTGTAGGAGGCTTATAGAAGGGCAAGACTGGGGATGTTATAGTTTGGGTCAGCAATACCCTTCAAAGGCCCATGTGTTAAAGACTTTTCTCAAGCATGGCATTATTGGGAGGTGGTGAAAACTTTAACAGGTGGGGTCTACTTGGAGGTTTTGGGTCAGTGGAAGTTTGACCTTAAAGTGGATAGTGGGACCCCATCCCTTCCTCCCTCTCTGCTTCCTGGCAACCATAAGGTGAATGGGCTTCCTCTTCCACACTCTTCCACCTTGATATGCTGCCTCATCACAGACCAAAAGGCAACATGGTCAAGTATGTATCGACTGGAACCTCCAAAACTGCAAGTTAAAAGAAACATTTCCTTTTAAATTTATTTATCACAGATACACAGTACTGTAATGGAACGATAGCACAGGAGACCTTTGGTGTTGGAACTGTTTGGTTTCTTTGCTGGGGTGCATACACATGATAACCTACACATGTGATAAAAATTGATAGAACTAAATACATTGGGGAAATCTAAATAAGAGCAAGAAGTTAGATAACTGTGAATATATTGGTAGTGATATTGTACTATAGTTTTGAAAGATTTTACCACTGAAGGGAGCTGAGTGAATATGATATCTCTATTATTTCTTAGTAACCATGTGAATCTACAATTATTTTAAAAATAAAAAGTGTAACAAAAAATGATGCCAAGTTGAAAGATTCAGATTTATTCTCATTCATTTTCCAACATTTCTGTGACTATGACCAAGCATAAAATCAAACTCTGTATCTAAAAATATAGAAAAGGAAACTGATTTTGAATAAGTTAAAAAAATGCCTCTGAAAGAAACTTCAACTATAACCTGGGAAGGGCTCAAATTTTGCAATAATTTAAATATTCTTTTTTGCTGCTTCTAAGAGATTGGAAAGTTCATTTTTTTCTTTTTTAATTTCTTATAAGTCATTTCAGCAATCCCTCTTTTAGAACTGATGAGATAGAACTGTTTCTGAAAAACAAATCATGTACTATATGTCATCTTAAGATCTGGATTTGGACAAATTATAGGAGTGAGTACCCTTTCAGTTTGAATGCTAGAAAATACTTGATGGGGGTGGAGGACGCATAAAAACTGTTTCCTACCAAATTTTCATTAAAGAAATGACCATTTCATCTTCTGTCCCTATCAAAGGCAGTTGCAAGATAAAAGTTTGGAAATCTCTGTAGCTCAGTAGAACCAAGAATTGAAAGTAATTCATGGATTCATTTAAAGGAACGGATTAAGGCAAACCTGATAGTTTGTGGCACATTGATGTTTTATTTTACCTACACTTTACAGAAAATGCTGCTATATTAGATCTCATGTTCAGAAACAATTGTGCACATGTTTCTCCACCTCTTGGCTTGCTATATGACTTTGCCCATAAAAGAAACCCTTTTGAGGTGTGAGCTGGTAATGGGAGGGAGGTGCGACACTAAATACTGAATCAAAACCAGAAAAATCAAGAACTGGATTTATTGTGATATTATTTGCTAGATTTTGGCATCATTTAGGATCTTCCCCAGCTATAGAGAAATAGTTTTCATTATGTTTTGAGTGCTTACTATATGCTAAGTCCTGCCATATTTGATAAGGAGACTAGAAAGATTAGAAGTAAATCTTCCAGTAAGGTGATTCACAGATTACAAAATGTTTTGAACTAACTTCTTTCATCTGGGCCTCACTCACAAAATCCTTGTAAGGTAGGTGTTATTACTTGATTTGAAAGGTTAAATAAATGTCGCTCTTAAGATTTTTGTCAATCACAGAACTTAAGCTCTTTGTGACTAATATTCCCTTTATCAATGGAGCATATATTCCAACACATGAGTGACTGAGACCTCTGGTAGTACCAAACCCTGTGTATACTATGCTTTATCTCCCTACATTTAGATATTTAATTTACAAACTAAGCACAGTAAGAGACTAACAACAATGCTAAGGTTAATTTATGCTTCTAATTGCTTTTCTCAGCTTTGATACTTTTAAATTCTTTGGTAAAATTTTATAGTTTTCTTCTTTTAAGCTCTTTCTCTAACAGTTTCTTAGTTAATTTTTGTTTCAAGTGTACAATCACAACTTCTTTTTTATAGGTCTTTATATTTAATATAATTTATCAAACAAACTATAAAAATATAATATAATATGAGTTGTCAAAGAACTATAAAATGTTAACATATTGATATAATCTAGAATCTAGTAATCACAACTTCTGCCAGTACCTATAATTTACCTTTCAATATATAAACTCATTTTATATACCAGTCTAATTGCATTAGCTAACAATTCCAAAATATTATTAAATTTAAATAGTGTAGTTATCTCTGTTTTGTCATTAATTATAATAAAAATACTTTCTTGACTTTGCCAAAGAATATGATGCTGACTATTGGTTTGAGGGACTTTTTAAAATTACAATAAGAAAGTAATTTCCTGTTACAATCTTGCTAAAATATTTTCATATAGAAATAGATTTTGACTTTACTAACTTCGTAGCTACTAAGATATTTAAATGTTTTTTTAAATCAAACCAATAATGTAATTAATATTAATAGCTCAAATAATGAATAGTCTTTTGTCGTGAATTTTCATCTTTCAAATTTATGGTTAAATATGCATAACATAAAATTTATCATGTTAACCGGTTCACAAGCATAGTTCTGTGGCACTAAGAATATTCACATTGCTTTACAATAAATCTACTTTTGTAACAATTATACTCCATCTTTCTTGACTTTTTTACATATCACTAGTTTCTATTTGCTAACATTTTATTTAGAATGTTTTTGTATTTATTCTTAAATGAGATTGTCCTGCATTATTTATTTCAAGACTTTTAGATCAGCATTTTGCTAGCATTCTTAAAAGATTTTGTAGCATTTTCATTCTTGGATAGTTTCAATAGGATAGGAATTATTTCTATATTAAACAGTTGAGTAAAATAATCCTTAAGTCATCTAGAACCATGACAAAATTTGTAGCTAAGTCTTTCTCACATTCTGTGTCCTATATTGGACTTTTCACTTTAAAAATTCATATAGTAATTCATATTTTCCTAGGAAATTTTCTTTTTCATAACATGCTTTTTATCTATATGGTCTATGTTATTTTCATATACTTATGAATATTATATAAGAAATCTGAATTGTCCTCTTCCTCATTCCTAATATACATTTATATTTCATGAACATAGGTACAGAATATTTTTTTCTGTGAGAATTTTGTTGTATGTTGCTCAAAGTATTCAACATGTCTTAAACTCCTTCAATGACTTCCCAATTTCTCATTGACAAGACCCTGCGGAGTGTCTAATCTTACTCCCCATTCCCCAGTTTTCAGCTAATACATACCAATTAGTGTTTCAGAAGGAAAGGAGATAGAGAGACTGGGATAAAAATGGATTTGAATAAATAAAGACTGGAAAGTTGCCACATTTGGAGATATACTCAATTACAGATTCAGGAAGCTCAGGAGATTGCACAGGAAAGAGCACCCAGCCACAAATAATTGACATACTGCTTAGAATCCAATATGAAGAAACAAGTCTTGAAAGAAGCCAAACGAATATACAATGTATTATGCACAAGGGAACAAATCATAGATTACCTGTCATCAGAAACAATGGAGGCCAGAAGACAACAGAATGGCATATTTAATGTGAGTTAAAAATCCAATATAAAATTTTACATCCAGAGAAAATGTCCTTCCAATTTGAAGGGAAAAACTGACATTTTTTTTTTTTTGAGTTAAAAAAAAAAATAGAACATTCATTGCCAGTAGAAAAATGTTAACAAATGTCTTTTGATCTAAAGAAACAATAAAGAGCATGGAAACCATAAATAAGTGGAAAAATAAAGGGATTGATCTTTTAATTTCTTTTAAAGGCATACAGTTATTTAAAGCAAAAATAGATACATGTTATGCAATATGTGTTTATGTAATATGTATGACGACATTAAAAAGTTGATGGATATATACAACTACACTGTTCAATTGTTTTTAGATTGTTTTTCATGCAAGGGTATGACATTAATTAAAGTAAGATATAATCATTTTAGGCACATATTTTATTTCAAGAAAAACCATTAAAACAATCCAAAAATGCAACAAAACCAAGTAATTAAATTTCAATGTTAAAAATTAAGTACTTTAAAAGAAGGTAAAAAGTGGGGTACAGAGGACCAAAAAACTGTTTAAACAATAGAAGTAATAAGATGGTAGATCTGAATGCTATCATAGTACATTAAATACAAATAGGCTATACTTTATAATAAGATGACAGCTTGTCAGATTTTAAGATACAAGGCTTGGGGCTGGAGTGGTGGCTCAGCGGTTTTGGTGCTTGCCTGGCAAGCACGAGGACCCGGGTTCAAACCCCAGCACCATGTACACAACTAAGTATTGGAACAACTAAGACCATGTGAAAAACTAAATAAAGTTGTTTCTCTCTTTCTCTGTCTCTCTCACTGTCCCTCTCTCTTAAAAAAATAAAATAAAATACAAGCCTTGATTATATTATTTACATGATGTATAAGGAGAAGGGCACAGACAAATTGAAGGTAAAATAATGGAGTAAAATATATCATGCAAGGGGTAATAAGGACATTGGAGTAATCATATTAAAATCTTATTAAGTAGATGTTAAGAAAGGGAGTATTACCAGAGAGAACTACAGATTTTTCATAATTTTTAAAGGACAAATTAGATATAGCAATTGTGAATATACTTGTATCCAACAACAGAGCTTCTAAATACACAAATCAACTTCTCACAGAGAAGGAGAAATACGCAAATCAGCAGTAATGGTTGAAACATTTTAAGGTCTTCTTCTCAATAACTGATAGAGCAACTAGAGAAAAGAATTAAGAAGATAGAGGAGATAGGGGTCAGAAGATAAGGAGGAACCAACAGAGGAAACTGAGAAGGTATGGTCAGTGACACAGGAGGAAAAGCAAACGATGAATGATGTCCCGGGGCCATAATGTCAGAAGTTGCTGAAAGTGCGGAGCAAGAGGATTGAAGATTGATGTTAGATCTGTACCTTGAGAAATGTTTCATTGAGATTATGGAGGGGGGAATGCTTGATTGGGGTGAGCTTGAAAAGAAGTGGAGAAGAAACCTTGATAGCAGTGAATCCAGTGGCTTCTCTACAGGGGCTGTCCTTCAGACAAGCAGGACAATGATGCTGGTGTCTGGTGGGGATGTAGATTTTTGGGAGGGAGTTTTTAAAGCATAGGAGATGTTTCAGGATATTCGAACTGGTAGGAAGAATCCAGTAGGTTTATGATTAGCACTTGCGGCAGTTGTCTTCTGGAAGAAGGCTGTCAGATGATGGGATGTAAAAAGAGACATGGCAATTATTATTTTTTAAATTACACAACTGCTTTATTTTCTTGAGGGATAATTTCTTTTTTATTGGTTCAGCATTGTCTTACATAATGAAGGGATTTGTTGCTTCACATTCCTACATGTGTACTAAATGACAGAATAACTTAAACCCCATCCTCATCCATTGTCCAAATATTCTCCTGGTTTCCCACTCCCCGATTTCATGTTTCCTCTGTAATTCCCCCATGTTACAGATATAAATGACTATATACACATATTTTAGTCAATTAAATTGCTAGATTTATATGCCTGTCTGCGTATCTTTGGGCTTCTCATGGGGGTCAAGTGTACTCTACAGTATTGAACACCCCCCTTTTCCCTCCCTTTCCTCCTCCTCACCCCTTCATAGCTATAGTCCCCACAGCTTTTGTGTTACTTCAGATTTGGTGGGTCTATTAAATAAACTTGACTAACTTTTATCCTATCTTAGGTTTTACTCTAGCTTCCACGTATGAGGGGAAACATGGACCCTTAAGTCTTTGTGTTTAGTTTGTTTTACTCAGAATGATTTTTTCCATTTCCATCCATTTACCTGAAAAAGCCATGATATTGTTCTTTCTAATGGCTGAGCAGAACTCCATTATATGTATGTATGTGTGTGTATGTATATATATATATATATATATATATATATATATATATGTATGTAGATATATGCATGTATGTATATGTATGTGTGTGTGTGTGTGTGTGTGTGTGTGTGTTTGGATCCATTCATCCAGTGAAGGGCATCTAGGTTGTTTCCATAATTTTGGTATTATTAATTGAGCTGCCATGAACATTGATGTAGCTATATTTCTGTAATAAGCTGATTCTAGCTCTTCTGGGAAAATATCCAGGAGTGGGATAGCTGGGTCATACAGTAGTTCAAACTCTAATTTTTTGGGGAATCTCCACCCTGATTTCAGAGTGGCTGTACCACTAACAGTGTGTTAATTTTCATTTCTCCCAACAACCTCTCCAGCATCATTTATTGTTTGTATTCTTTAATTTTGCCATTCTGAGTGGAGTGAGGTGGAATCTCAGTGCAGTTTTGATTTGCATTTCTCTGACTGCTGGTGATGTAGACTACTTTCTCATGTATCTATTGATTTTTTGAAGTTCTTCTGTTGAAATGTTTCTGTTTAGTTCCATATCTCATTTATTGATTGGAGTGTTTGTGTTTTTGGCATTAAGATTTTTGAGTTCTTTGTATATTTTGGATATTGGTCTCCTGTTGGAGAGATAGTAGGCCATGATTTTCTCCCTTTCTGTAGGTTCTGTCTTAATACTTTTCACTAATTCCTTAGCTGTGCAGAAAGTTTTCAGTTTCATGGTATCCCACTCATTAATTCCTTGTTTTAATTCTTGAGCTATGGGAGTCTTATTAATGAAGAAGGTGCCTAAACCAATATGGTGGAGTATTGACTCTATTTTTTCTTCTAAAAATTGTATGATTACTGGTTTAATTCCTAGTTCTTTGATCCATTTCAATTTGATTTTGTGTGGGGTGAGAGATAAGGATCTAATTGCAATTGTCTACATATGGCTGACCAGTTTGTCCAGCATCATTCGTTTTAACAGGCTGACTTTCATCCAAGCTATATTTTTGCCCACTTTGTTGAATATTAAATGGTTAAAGTCTTGTGGGTTAGTATCAGTGTCTTCTATTCTATTTCATTGGTCTTCCTGTTTTCCTGCCTATTATATTATGATACAATACCATGCTGTTTTTGTTAATACAGCTCTGTAGTATAATTTCAGATTATTTATTGTAATCCCTCCTATCTCATTTTTGGATTTTTTTTTTTTTTTGCTTAGTACTGCTTTGGCTATTCTTGGTATCTTATTGTTCCAAATGAGTTTGAGTATTGATTTTTATATATCTGTAAAGAACACCATTGGTATATTGATGGGGATTACGTTGAATGAGACATGGCAGTTTTGAGGTGATTGGAAACTGGAGATTTCTTCCTTTTGAAACACCAATGATTGTTTTTCATATTTACTCAGACTTTGTAGAGAAATTTTCTTTCAGTATTGGGATTTAAGGTTGGTCTTAT
The DNA here is from genome assembly GCA_004027875.1 of Aplodontia rufa. Lineage (NCBI taxonomy): Eukaryota > Metazoa > Chordata > Mammalia > Rodentia > Aplodontiidae > Aplodontia > Aplodontia rufa. Next base: position 58,276 of record PVKS010007554.1, on the reverse strand, counting down.
GGCAGATTTATTTAATACTTCAGGGACTGAAATGTCAAAAAGGTCATTCAGACCTGGGTTTGGTGTTGCGCACCTGTAATCCCACTGTCTCCAGAGGCTGAGTCAGGAGGACCACAAGTTCAAAGCAAGCCTTAGCAACATAGTGAGGCCCTAAGCAACTTGGTGAGACCCTGTCTCAAAAGGAAAAATAAAAAGGGCTGGGCGTGTGGCTCAGTGGTTAAGAGCCTCAGGGTTTCAATCCCTGGTACCAAAAACAAACAAGCAAATAAATGACTCAACTTTGAGATAATTTTAGCATTTTCATAGGGAAATGAAGAGAACAAGCTCTAAGAAAGCAATCACACAGGAAGAAAATTTTCTACTGTTCTCAAGTGTTTGAAAGAATGACTGGAGGAATCAATAAACTCTTCCCTAAGTGCTCTGTGTAGATTTATAAAACATTATGCCATACATCTGCTTGCCACTGAAGTCTCTTCATGACCTGGGGACATTTTCCTTTGGCTTGCTATTTCACTATATGCTGTGGCTCAATTTGGTCTGTATATTTCTTCATACACAGCCTGACCCATGATCCTGTGTTATTACCTCCCTCACGTCACATTCTGAGAAAAGCCATCCCTTTCCTCCCAGCTGAGGTTATTACCTCATGACGTCCTTCCTGATCTTTATCCCACCACAACCCTCTTCCCCTCTTCCCCCATTTCTCTTTTTTTCCTTCCAGAATGTCTAATAAAGCAGTCAAGTAAACCTCTGCAAATACAGAAAATAATGTAATGCTACATCTCTGAAGTGTCTTCACTCTCATGTGAATCCAGGAACAGCCACCAACTGACAGAAAGGAGGTCAATGAGAAGACCATTCCCCAGTTTATGTTTTGTTAAAAGCTGCACAAGCAGCTTCCAGAAAATTATTCTCTGCAGCACTAAATCCTTAGTGATGTGACATTAAAATATCAATAAAGATGGATTTTGTATGTAAATCATTAAAAAAGAAGCAACACCTTACCTTCTGTGGGAGGCCTCTAACGAATATTTGAATATTAAAAATTCTTAGAAGTTTTATTGAAAAGAAATCTTAAATTATGTTTTTTTTCAGCCAGTGTTCCCTAGATTTATTCCACATGTGTTTTTTGAGCAAACATCTGTTAACTTCCCACAGGGCAAGAATGTGATAGAAATTGTTTTGGAAGATGCCGAGCTCCAAGGGGCATCTTATTCTTCCGAGCTCCTGCAGTACTTTATCCCTGCCTCTCCTAAGGAACTTTGCACTTTCTACTTTGTACATAGACAAGTATTTAGGGTACATGACAAACCTGGTTGTTCCTTACAAAGGCAGCTAATGATGTAGTGAAATTTATTTCTAGAGTCCGATACAATGTCTTGCACAGGACAAGTACTCCCTAAATGTAGGCTGGAAATGAACTAATGTGCTACAAAGGGGTTATCAGGAGGGAGTTTGCCAGCCACACCACCTTTAAGGGCACAGCACCTTCCATCTGTAACCTCATTTGTGTTATTTCACATGTCTTCATTACTTCACATTGCAAAGCAAACAAGACAGTTTTCCCATCCTCATTCTAGAGCAGAGGACTTAGAGGTTAAGTAATTTGCCTAACATTACATAGCCAAGTAAATTTCAGAATACTAGAATCTAGCCTAATTCTTTCCTTTATACATTTTCCAACATCTTTTTTGTTTTTTTTTTTTGGGGGGTGGTGGTACTAGCAATTAAACAACTAAGTCACATCCTCAGGGCTTTTTTATATATTTTATTTTGAGATGGGGTCTCACTAAGTTGCTGAGGGCCTTGCTAAGTCGCTGAGTTTGGCCTCTAACTTGTGATCCTCCTACTTCAGCCTTCCCAGCTGCTGGGATTACAGGTATGCTACCATGTCTGGCAACTTCTAGCATCTTAGTGAACAACTTTATAATTCTTGAACATATTCATTCCAAAAAAAAAAATAAAAAAGAGAGAGAAAAATTGTGTCCTTACTACAAAGTTACTCACTCCTTTTAGCAACTGAGACTGACTCTGAATGATCCCTAAAAATTTTTATGCAAAAGTAGAAATTGTAACAAAAACATTATTTGAACCTAGTAAGTTTACTTAGAGTGGTGGAGAGATATTTAATTGCAATAGACTTTCCAACATGTCTCCTGAGAAATCTATTGCTGAGGCAACTGGAGGATTCAGAGCTCAATAAAGACAACCTCTGTTTCTTCAGTAACTTTCCCTGATGTCTTTATCTGCAAAGTGGAGCAAAGGTGAGAGATTTTCAATACTTGCTTTACTTGCTCAGATCTTAGTGATTAAATGGCTTTTTGTCAGATAATTAAGATGTTCATCCCTGGATGCAAATGTTCAAAGGACTTGGTTTTAAATTGTGTTTATTTCATAGAAACAGCCCCTGATCCTTCCATCTGTCCAGGATCACCCAATAATACTCTTCATTCAACAAGGATTTAGCTCACTAACTATTACATCACCCACTTTAACTTTGGACTGAGGTGAGAAAAGACAAAGTAAAACACTTTAGTGTGTGTCTGAATTTGTCCTCTTCCTAATAAGAATGGGAAATCACAATCCAGCCACTCTGACTCCTTTCAGCACTTTGTTCACAGCCTTCCACCAGCTACAAAAGCTACAATTACAACTACAGTGCACAGGTATTTCTTCTTGAATTTGATCCACTTCATGAATAAAAATGCACCTTATCCCCTTTGCAAGGTATAAAGTAGGCTTGAACTTGAACTTAGGGTGAGATAGTTTAGTCATTATTTATGTCACTTAGGAGAAGCTTCCTTTATCCTTGGGCTTGATGTCCTCTGTGCTGCTATCATTGCTCAGATATTGGGTCTCTTTTGGAGGACACTTTGTCCTTAGTTATACCAGAGTGGACAGTTTCTAGCTAATGCCCAACCTCTTTACCACCCACCTCTCGTCATAGCATCAATTACACAGAATCAAGCAGAGTCTCTTTCGGGGCCAGTTGTTCTGGGGATGGCTTTCCTGAGGAGATGCTCTTGGTATTTGCACACAGCGAAATACACACTCTTGCTCATTTTGGAGCCCTAACCACAAAGTTTTTCTCATTCACTCAGTGGTTAACTCCTATTGCCCTACTGTGTATTTACTTCATTTTTTAATTCAGAAATTTATTTGTTGAACAATCGAACAAGCTTCTAATGAAATAATAAAATATATATATATAAATTCTGAAAATTAGATTTAACCCCAAGTATCCTCCCCAGTTACCCACCCTTATCCTTCCCCACTTCCTTCCCAATACATCTCTACAAAAGTCGTAGGTTGTATGACATTACAACTTATCCAGATTTAAAACATCATAATAAACTCCTTTTTTTTTTAAGAGAGAGGGACAGTGAAAGAGACAGAGAAAGAGAGAAATAACTTTAGTTTTTCACATGGCCTTCATTGCTCCAACACTTAGTTGTGTACGTGGTGCTGGCATTTGAACCCAGGTCCTCATGCTTGCCAGGCAAGCGCCAAAACCGCTGAGCCACCGCTCCAGCCCCTAGATCTCCTTTCTTAATGGCCAGGGCCTAGCTCCAGCCTCCACAGATGAGTGAAGACATTTGATTCTTGGTTCTCTGGGTTATGCTTATTTCACTCAGCATAATTTCTTCCATAGCCATCCATTTTGTTCAAGATGCTTTGCTTAACCTTTTTTCATCAAAGAGATATCTTTTAAAGTTCCTTTGTATTCACATTCTGAAGATCTATTTACACCCAAGCTTGAATTCTTCTTCCTTTCTCACTCTGTATAAATAATCTTATACAGTCATCAAGTCCTAGCTACGTTCCTGTCTCAATGCAGTCTCCCTGTGAATTCTGGGGTTGTAAACTTCTCACTGCTCCATATATTTAGATTTCAGGACTCTGCTGCCTTGGGAGACAATCTAGCTTTGGTCTTCCTGTGATAACTTACACATAGGGTTCAAGGACTCTGCTATGGTTATTGCAGTAGAAATGATTTATGAAATTGCTCAACATTTTAAAAAATAGAGTTAAGGATTCAAGAAAGAAAGGTTAATTGGTATGTACTAGGAATTAAAAGGTTTCTAGAAACCAGACTGGTAAGGAGGGCAGCTAATCCTCCAGTGGCCTTAGTGGGTGGGAGAGATTGTGGTTTCAGCATATTATTGGTGTGGGGTGTGGGTTGAACACCTACTTGCAGAGGGAAAGTGAGGCATGCCATTGCACAAAGCAGCAGAGGAACTGAGAGCCCTGCACAGAGTAGGGAAGGTGGGAGGTAGATAGGTAGATATGTGATAGGTGATAGGTGCCTGGACAGACTGCACCCTCTTGACACATGCAGGACACAGTGAGAAAGTTGTCTCTCGGTTGCTGGAGCTTGCCTAGGAAAACATTCCCTATGATAATTTGCTCTCCTGGGTCCTGCTTTTACAGTTGGGAGTCTAAATTTTACTACTGGTTGATTCAGGGACACTTGAGCTGAAGGGAATAGGGATTTTTAATACGTGATGACTAATTTGAAAGATTTAATAAAAAAAGAAGGTTAGAAAACTATAATTCAACAAAATGAATTACAAAGAAATAGAAAATTCCCCTAAAAAGATGTGACTTGGTTATTAGAAATTGATTCAGTTGCTTAAGTGTAAATGAAAAATAGATTCATACTATTTACAGACATCTTCTTCCAAACCTTTGAGGAATAGAAAATCCTTTTACAAATACTTTCAGAGAATAGAAAAGAAGGAAAACATCCCAATTAATTTTATGAGGTTATTATAACCTTGATTCCAATATCAGGCAAAGGCAGCATGTAAAAGAAAAACTGTTTATCAATTAATTATGACTAGAGAGGCAAAAATTCTAAATGAAATCAGCAAATTGAACCTAGGGAAGTACATGCAAGCATGTGTGTGTGTGTGTGTTTGTGTGTATGGAGAGAGAGAGAGAGAGAGAGAGAGAGTCAAAACTCATACGACATATTAAAGGCACGAACATGTTCATGCTATGTAGATGTGTTGATTTCTATCAGGAATGCAGGGATAGTTTTAATTGAAAAATTGCATTCAAAAATCTTTTTTTTTTTCTTTTAGGTACAAGAGATTGAACCCAGAGTGCTTAACTACTGAGCCACATTCCTACTCCATTTTTATTTTTTTATTTTGAGACAGGGTCTTGCTAAGTTGCTGAGGCTAGTTTCAAATTTGTGATCCTCCTGTCTTAGCCTCCTGAGCCACTGAGATTACAGGCATGAGTCATCGTGCCTGGTGAAAATCTTTTAAAACAAATGAAAGAGGATGGCATCTACTGAATGAAAGTATTTGGTTTTCCAATGGAAGTGTGAGGAAGTACACTAATATTAGGTGAACCAGATAAAAGTGATGTGGTATTTAACTATTTTTGACCAATGGTTTAACATAATAAAGAGAAAGAGAAGATATAAAAATTAAAAATTAAGCAAAGTAACATTATTCATGGAAAATATTTGTTGCATAGAAAATATTAGAACTGCCACAGAGAAATTATTTCAACAAGAGAAGTAGCTGGGGATGAGATTAATACTCAAAATCAATAAATAGCAACAAATAATTAGAAGATATTAGAATAATTAGAAAATTTTCTTTAACCCAAGTATGAAGACAAATCTGCAGGGTTAGAGATGAAACACAGAGATGAAATAACAAAGCATGTTCAAAGGGGTTAACAGAAGATCTAAGTTGTAAGAAAGTATTATAAGGATGGTTATTATCCTTGAATTATGACGAGTGAGAGTCCAATCAAAATCTCAACAAGATGTTTATGGGAATCAATCTGCTAATCTTAAAATTCTAAGGGAAATGGAGACCAAGGTAATCTTGAAGGAGAATAAGAAGTTGAAATTTATACAAACAAATTTTAGGAAGCTATAATAATTAAGACAGCTTGACATTTGCATAGTCAATGAGAATGGTATAAAGAAATTAGAAAAATAATTTAACAATCTCAGCTTGACACACTATAATGACATCAAATACAGTAGAAAACAGACAATTCAGTTGATCTTTCTAGGACAATAGGGTAATCATTTAGATATACATATATAAAAGAAGATAAAATCCTATACTATTTTCATAGATTTCCTAAAATAAACTCAAGAAAAACTAACACTGAATTGTGAAAGGAAGAATATGTAAATTTTAAGAGAAAATATAGGAAAATATCATTGTGATATTTTTAAACACAAAATACAACCTACTTTAAAAATAAAATTATGTTGGGCATGGTGGTGCACACCTGTAATCCTAGCAAGTTGGGAGGCTGAGACAGGAGCATCGTCAAGTTCAAGGACAGCCTCACCAATTTATTGAGGCCCTAAGCAACTTAGTGAAGCCTGTCTCAAAATAAAAAAATAAAAAGGGCTGGGGATGTGGCTCAGTGGTAAAGTGCCTCTAGTTTCAATGTTCACTACACACACACACACACACACACAAAACAAAAAAGAGAAGAAATTAAAAATGTATGTATGATAAAATCTTTTAAAAGGGGCAAGGGAAATCATAGAAAGATTTTTATGCAGAATGCACTTCAATGTCTACTGATCAAGGAAAATAACCCAATAGAAGAAAAATGGGCAAAATATATGAATGGGCAATTCATAGAGGAAGAAAGCCAAATTGACCAAAAAAAAGGAAAAAAAAGATAGAAGGAAGGAAGATTTTCAAACCCTCTTGTAATCAAGGAAATATAGATTAGAATAAAAATAAAATAGTGTTTCCTACCTATAGTATTATTAAAAATTTTTGACTGATAACATGTTTGAAAAGATGTAGAGAAGATGAACTATACATTGCTGGTGAGAATGCAAATTGGTACAAGCAATTTAGAAAACAATTTGCCAATTTCCAAGAAACTGAAAATATGTCTGTCCTATGATCCTGCAATTTCACTTCTTTGCTAAGATCCTCTGGTGGGAATAAATAAGGGGCACATACCAGCACCTCCATTTCAGCATCATTTGTAATTGCCAAAGGAAAAGAGCAAATGAATACATTATGTGTTTCATATCCAGTGGGATTCTACCATATGGTAATTAAAACGAATCACCTATGTTTACATACAGCATTCTACAGGATTTGAGTAAAGATTTTTAAACTATAGCCCATAAACAATAGAGAATTGAAAGGACTTTAAGTGGGAAACATGCTATGCCTAAAACTTACCCCTGGAGATTAGTTTGTGTTTATGCGTGTGTGTGTTTTCTGTAGCAGGAAGTATCTTTTCTAGGAAGCCAAAAGAAGATGGAAAGACCAAGAGGAAACAATTGTAAGAAAGAGAGAATTGGTATATATAAATTGGGTCGACCAAACCTATATGAAGTTATACACCATCTGAGAACAAGTTAGGTTTGGGGTATCCACTACCTGTTGTTTGGGAAAAATGCAGATGGGAGATACTGAGCAGTAACCATTAACTGAGATAACTGCTCAGAAACATTTTGAAAATTACAGAGTGCTGAACACATGCCAGGAGGTTTTGGTCTTTTTATGCAAACAATGGGTCAGGATTTCTTTCCCAGAAAGACCAGAATTTTGCCAAAACCCCCTCAGCTCCCATCCAGCAGCTCTTGTGGAAAAGCACCTTAACCCAGGGGTCTGGACATGGTTAAGGAATGTTGGCGGCCATCTCTGGAGCCTCGCAAACAAGCTGTGCTTTTTTTGCCAACTGCATTATTAATTGCCTGGGTAAAAGAACAAGGCCAATTTAAGTCTGCAATTTCACCAGGGAGCCTGGAGGCTTTGCAGGAGAGGCAAATGGCACGGACTTCAATTTCAGGAGCTTGGAGCTGGCTTACTGCTCACCATTGCTATCGAAAGGGAAATACCCCAAATCAGATTAATTAACATGGTCCTGGGAGATCCTGTGGGTTGTTAATGATTCTATCCCTTGCATAAAAAATGGGGGAAAAATCTAAAGAAATAAGGCAGTTTCTGGAGTAAAAGGACAAGGGAAAAGAATAATCTGGCTTGCTCTTTCTCTGTTTCTTTCTTACTTTTCCTTCCTTCCTTCCTTCCTTCCTTCCTTCCTTCCTTCCTTCCTTCCTTCCTTCTTTCCTCCTTTCTTGTGCTGTGAAAGCTAGTACATTCTATGAGACATTTAAAAGGCCTGTTTCCAACTTACCTGTGTTTTTATTACCTTATTGGGAACTTGGGTATTTTTAATTCACTGCCCTTTCCCAAAATAGTCTATAAACGTCTCAGTCCTAGTTAATAGTCCTAGGGAACAGTGGGAATCATGTGGCTTAAAATGATACTGTGTTCTTGCAAGTGGCTATCAAGATTAGAGGGCCTCTGTTTCTTGTGGGAAAGTGGAGCCACCTCAGAAGAGGAACGGGGAATAGTCTGGCAAGACAAGGTAGGGCATCCCTGCTGGGAAAGCACTTAGACCTTCCCTTTAGTCTTTTCCTAATTTAGAAATCTGTGGGACAGAACTCCATTGCCTGCAGTGTCAGAAAAAACAGATTGGTGGGGTTGGAAAGGAAGGGATCCTGAAGGGAAGGGGCTGTAGGGAGCTGGGATCACACAGCTTCGCTGCAGAAAAATTTGGTCAGATCTGGTCAGGCGGCTCTGACTGGAAAAGATCTGTGGGGGGGGGGAAGGAGAAGTACTGGGGAGTGAGATCAATCAAATTATGATATGTGCTGTACAAAAATGGCATAATGAATCCCGCTGTTATGTATATGTATAAAGCACCAATCAAGAGATAAATAAAAATGCTGAAGCCCTTGGTTTTAGGGCTTGCCTCTATTATAAGAGAGGAGCTTCCCTCTTTCTCTAGATTTATATTTCACCTCCTATTAATAATTCAACTCCCTGCATGTCATTCTGTGTCACAGGAAACTATGACAGAGACAACTAAGTTGGGAGCTCTCAATTTAACCTGTATGTCCTAATGTCTCCTTTCCCAGAAAATGTAATAGGTACCATCTTTGGGACCCTGATAAAGGCATCTTTAGTCTAAGGAGATAACATGAAGCATAGATAGCTTTAGACCCTGTAGCCAGCAGGACCACATCACTCAAGGATGTTTGCTCACAAATGGCACATGCTGTTTACGTTCACCTGAAAGATTGTCTATTAAAAAGTGAGGAGTGCAGGTAAATTTCTTGTCTAGTTCTCAATTGTTAGGAAGTAAAAACAAATGTAATTGTGATGAGCTGCCAGGTATGAGCCACATCATGATTGGAGTTGGCGATGCTGTGCAAGGATGAATAGAGTTGAAGACTGCAGAGCTGGGCTGCAGAGGGTTGTCATTGGATGCATGCACAATGACCCCAAGGGTGACATCTGGGTGTCAAGGCCTTCTTAGCTGGCAGTGTAAGTTTTCTGACACCTGTAATAGAAGAAACAAAGATGAGGTCATAGATGAACATGTCTGGTTTTGCCTGGCCTGTCATGTGAGTAGTCTTTTTTGTCCAAGATATATTTTGGGTGATTTTTCCAGAGTGAATCCATATGCTCCTTATTTCTCACACCTCCTGTCCTTATAGTAAGTGCCCAGTGCTGCACCATAATCTCTGCATTACTTGATATTAGCATTACAATAGGACTGACTGAGCTAGAAAGATATTGGATTTTAAGACAACTATCTTCAAGGGGTTTTCAAATTTTTTGGAGAGAAAATGAAGGGAGATATATTGCCTAGTGTTGAGTCTGGTCATTTGGAGGTATTTACAATGTTCCAGCACAAAGATGTGTACATTTCTACATAATATCACTGGGCCCTACAGTAACTCTTTTTATGTTAGAATACACATTCAACTGAGCTAATGTTTCCAAAGTTACCCAGTATGGAGGTGCAGACAGTTATAAAAACCAAGACTTGTTGTACTGATTTATTTCTGTCACTGCCCCTTACTAATCTATGCATAATTTGACTAATGATAGATTGCTCATGCCTTTTAAAAAATGGGTCGTCAGACAATATGCTGGATAGGTTCTGAAGTGGGTGCAGATAGGTGTGACCTTGTTGGAGAAGCCACCTCAGAGGAGGGAAGGTGAATACTACTGGAGATGAGCTTGAAGAGTCCAATGAGACAAGGTAGGGTATCCCTGCCAATGAGGCACTTAGACCTTCTTTTTAGTCCTTCCTTAATTTAGAAATCCATGGGACAGAACTCCATGACCGGCAGTGTCAAAAAAGAAAGATTGGTGAGGCTGGAAAGGAGGCGAGCAGAGTTGAAAGGGTGACGAGGAACTGAGGTGTTGTCTAGAAGCGGTGAAAAGGGAAGTGGGGAATAATGAGAGGTGGAAGATAGGCAAGTTAAAGGGAAAGGGAATAGTAATGACAATATTCACAAGAAAAATAGAAGGAAAGAAAATAGGAGTGTACAGGAACTCTGGGTTTGGAGCTCCAGGTACATCCTCATCTGCTGGCAGCAGCATCCTTTTATGCTGCTGAACTTGAAGGCATAACTTCTATCACTGTGTTTGTCAGTCTTTGATAAAAGGAATTCATGATTGAAGGGTTTATTGTCATTTCCAAAGAGAACTGACCTCCCTCCAGGGAAATGGTCAGTGAGTTCCAGCTTCTGTTCCAGGAACATGGTGCCAAGGAGCTCCTTTCTGTAGGCTTAACCATCTGAGTCCCCAGGCCAGTGCTCATCTAGCCAGACGCAGAGCAGGTGAGCCCCACATTTATTTGGCTGCCCAGAACACGACAGTGCTTGTATTTTCCTAAACCCTCAGCACCTGTGGGCTGCTATACTTGGACCTTGCTGAGCTTGCTAGATGTCTGGCCTGAGCACCAGGCAGATCCAGCCCACTTAATGGGGCTCTGACATGCTGCCTGACAATTGTCAGCCCAGAATCCTGACTGGAATCCTCACAGAAACTTGTGTGTTCATGGGAGCCAGGATTCTACTGCCAGAGACACCTGTGGCTGTCTACCAGCTTCCCATCAATACTTTCTTCTGCCCCAGATCTGATACCTAAGTACCTGACACTTGCAATCCAGGCCTGAAGCCATTCTTTTCCCTCTGGGCTGACACTGGAGCAAGGAACCTCTCCATCTCTGAGGCTTGCCTTTTACTTGAACTAATACGAAGAAATAAAAAAAGCTATGTCCACTGTTTTCCTTTCATTTGGGGGACATGTGGAAAACAGCTGCAAAATTATATATAGATTACTTTGGGGGAGAGTGAGAGTTTAAGGCTTTAATTGTAATTAAATTAATTTCCAAATTGTAGGCTATTATTGAAAAATCATGGGGAGGTAAATGCCACAATTGGATTGTGGTTCAGAGTTCCAATAGCAAGGGCTGCATATATATATGAGAGGGAAGAGAGCAGAAGGGAGGCCAGGGGTCCATAGGGAATGCTCTGATTAGAGTTCACATGATAGTGGCAAGTGGATGTGGCTTGAGACAAGTGGTAGAAGTGAAAAACCCTGCAGAGGCAAGCATAACTTTAAAACCCTGATCTTCTCCCTCAGCCCGGTGTGATCAGGAATTGTGGCAGGGTTGGGGTTGGGGTTAGGTTCTGAGCATTTGGATATTATATAATTTTAAAAATCATTGTGCATAGAGGGAAATTGCATAGTGTGTTAGTTATTCTATTACATAAAAAATTATCCCCAAACTTAGCAGTTTAAGAAAATAAATATTATTACCTCGTAGTTTCTTGGATCAGGGATCAGGGAGCAGATTAACTGAGAAGACCTGAGCTCTGAGTTGCTCATGAAATTGAAGTCAGGCTCTAGATGGGACTGCAGTCATCTATCTCAAGGTGAGACTGGGGAAGCTCTGCTTTCAAGATTGCTCACGCGGTTGTTGGCCAGAGGCCTCAGTTTCTAATAGGCTGTTGGCTGGACATTCCAGTTCCTGGCCATATAGTCCTCTCCATTGTCTGGCTGAGGTTTCTCATGATATGACAGCTGGAATGTGCTGCAGCATGGAGAAAAGGAGGGAGAGAGAGTGAGAGAACACTAAAGAAACACTGGATTTTTAGAACTTACCTTTGGAAATGATATACCACCATGTCTGCTATAGTCTGTAGTCACATTGCCCAGCCCTGGTGTGATGTGTTTGTGTGGGTCTACATGAGGGTGTAAATACTAGATGGTGGAGATAGTAGGGGCCATTATATGAGCAAAGCCTTATGGCATAGATGACCGCCCCTTCTACAGAGCAGGCAGCAGGTGAGGGGCTGCATACTGTCTGAAGAGGTCGTGTCTGCTCTGTCAAAGGGAAATCTGGATTTGTGCAATGAGGGTCTTTTAGCAACAACTCAATTCCAAGAGTTCTTAGAAACCTGCACAGTGTCCTTCCCAGGATTCCTTTACTACATCCTCATACTACAGTTCTCTGGACAAACCCTGCCCCTTTTGTTCAGCTTCCACAGGAGAAATCCTCAGGCTCCAGTCCTGCTCCAGTGTCACTCTCTCTCCCCTCCTCCAGTCTCTGACATTTTTTTAAAGGGATGGAGAGAGAGAGAGAGAGAGAGAGGAAATAGAGAATTAACTTTATTTTCATCTGGTCTTTATTTTCATCTGGTCTTTATTTCTCTGACACTTAGTTGTGTATGTGGTGCTGGAGTTCAAATCCAGGTCTTGAGAATGCCAGGCAAGCACTTTGTCTGCTGAGCCACTGCTCCAGCATGTCTGACATTTCTTAACCTTGGAAATTCCTGTCCATTTTAGTTTTCTTCAGAACCACTGTGTTTAGTTTCTTATCTTTTCCTTCCCCTCAATACTATTCTCTTTCAGTTCTTTTGTAAGCAATCTTGAAAATCTGGGAAACCCAAATTTTATTCTTTTATAACCAAAATACTAGTTCCTCTTTTCTCAAGGAGAAAGGAAAGCTCAATTTTCAATATCTTCCAGGATTCAAGGATGTATTTACATTCAATTCTTCAACAGCAACAGGAAAAGGAACCTAGAAGCATCCCTTGTGCTTGTTTTCCAATGTTTAAAAAGTAGCTTTCTGACCATGTTGTGCTGTGGAGGGGTGGGGAAGGCATAGGAGAGCCCAAGTGAGTGATACACTCAGAAATGGACTTCAAGGGAACTGTCTTAGTCTGTTGAGTGCCATTATAACAGAATATTACAGAACTGATTGGTAAACTGAAATTTATACAGTCTGTAGGCTTGGAAGTCCAAGGTTGAGGGTCTTTATCTTATGAAGGCTTTTTTGCTACCTCATCCCATGGCAGAAATCAGAAGTGCAAGAGAGCAGGAATGCAGAGCCCTGATGAATTGATCCCTTATTAAAGATCTCACCTTCCAACACTGTTGCTTTGGGGTTAAGTTCTCGTGCATGGACTTTGAGGAGCACATTCAAACCACAGAAGGCACCAATGGCATGTGAAGTATCTGGAGAGGCAGTTTTGGGAAAGGAAGCCAATGAGTTAAATTGGCATGTTCTGAACTGGAAGTGGGACAATTTAGCAAGAGATTGATGGCACTGGAGATTTCTTGAGGCAATGGGTTTGGAGATGAGCTTAGAGGCACTGGTTCTATGATGACCTTGGCTAATAGCAACACTGCTCAGCGTGGGTGCTTACCACTGTCAAACACTGAAACAAGCTCCACTCTGCCAAGTCCTATCTCAGCCACAGGAATGCAGAATCTAGGAGCCTCTGTGAAAGTCTTGTTCCTAATTGAGGGAGGTGATTTGGGCGTAGGCAGCAGATGCTTCACAGTAACAGATGCTGTGATATGCATGTAAGTAATGTCCTCTTGGAACTTGGGGGATGAGAGAAAACTATCAAGGAAGCTTTAAAGAAGGGCTGCCAGCTGAGACCATCAGGAAGATTATGCAGTGGAGGACATGCTTAGTGTCTATTGCTGTTCTCGAACTAGTCTTCTTGGTGAGGGGGTGGGACTCATCAATAGCCTATACAATGGAAGTTAACTCCATTGTTATTTCCCATATGTTTTAGCTTTTCTAGCATACCAGAGAAGTTGAAAATTTTTATCTCCAAAATCCATGTTGATCCTCAACCTAGTGGCTCAGACTGGCAGTCTCCACTTTCTTTCCTCAAGTCCGGAGCAGTTCCATTCACACAGGCTCAGAATCCCTGCACCCTGCTGAATTAGTAGCTCCTTCCATTTTCTTCTTGACTGCTTGTTTTCACTTGCCTCATCTAATCCTATCGAGATTTTTAAAAAATTTTTGTGAAGGCATTTGTATGTTAATGAAAAAAATCTGTAAATGAAGATAAGCTTTACTTTCTCTGCTTTGTCTTAACAGATGATTATTTATCTTGTTTGGGCTTGAACAGAGAAAAGCATCAGCAAGACTCTTGTTGAAAAAAATCATCTTATTTTCTGGTGGCAAGAGCAGCATTGAAAGAAATAATTAGCCCAGCTGCAGCCATTGTTTAGATCACAGTAGAGGCAGTAACACCCATTCTCCCAAGTCTTCTTTTTTCCCCCCTGCCCTTTGAGCAACCCTCCAAGAGGCTCCCAGGATTTATACTTGTAGAAATTAACTTTAAGAATCCCATGGATATAATGACCGCTTTCACCATCTATCACAGTGAAGAAGGATTGCTCCCCACCACATCAGAAGATAACATCCTGGGTCCCAGTCTGAACTCTGCTGGTCTTTGGGGATGCTGTTGGTCATTAAGTCCCTGACATAGTGATTTCTGCCTAGAATTCCTACTCCAGGCATCCATTTTTTCCTCTTCCACAGCCATAGGGAGATATATTAAGTTGCTACCCATTTTTTTTTCTGTCAGTGATAAATGATTCCAGACTCAAGGGAAGGAGAGAGTAACAACTTTAAGCAAGATCTCTGAGTGATCTCTAATGGAAATTGTATTTTCTTCAAGATTCCTCTAGGAACTTATGGGTCACTTCCCCTATGAAGTCTACCTGGCCACAAGCAACTGGGTTACTATTGCTCTAAATGTGTCTTATACCTCTATAGATGAGCACATACTATATTGTCATTTTTTGATATATTTGTCTATTCAAATAAATAGGATCCAAAGACTAGGAATATTTTAGGGAACAGAGCTAGTATTCCCTACTTTGCTTTATTCAGGACCCCATACTCAGCACCTGGCAGAAAGTTTGTGATCATTAAGTATTTTTGGAAGAATCAATGAGTTCTGGAAAAACCTAAAAATATGTCTTTCCTATTTTCTCCTTTCTCTTGGCCTGGACTGGAATGCCCACACTTTCTCTTCTGGGGTGGGGATTTCATTTGTGAAATCATCAATCCTGCATTACTGATTGAACTCACAGAAGGGGTGGTTAGTGATCCTAGAGCTGCCTGTGAGCTTGAAGCTCTAGATCTTCACTGAGAAATGAAAGGTTTTGAGCAATTGCCACTGTTAGAGATAGGTTAGGAGATACTTATAACTCCAGTCAGGGTGGAAACTTATGCTAAGAGAGGGGTTATTTGCAAACCATAGCAGATCAGTAAGCAGTGAATCTTAGTAGCCATAGACCTTTTAGTTGATATTACTCACACAGAAGAGTAAGTTGTCTCTGCCTTCAGTTCAGGAAGCAAGAATCCAATCAGCTAATCTGAAATTGATATTTTTCCATTGAGTGTCACCTGGGACTAGAGACACCACCTTTCTCTTCCATCATGAAACTGGGGACCTCTAAAATATGCAGTTAGAAGGAGATGTGATTATTCTCTTCCAGTTCAGTGACTCTGAGGTTTAGGACACTCACTAGAATCAAGAAATAACTCCTAGTGGCTGGAGTGGTGGCTCGGTGGTTACGGCGCTTGCCTGGCATGCATGAGTATGCGAGTTCAAATCCCAGCACCATGTACACAAGGAAGTCTCAAAGCAATGAAAGCCACATGAAAAACTAAATAAAATTGATTCTCTCTTTTTCTCTCTCTCTCACTGTCCCTCTCTCTTAAAAAAAATATGAACTATTCCTAGTCAACAGAATTTCTAGCCTGACAGACAAATAAAGGCAGTTATCCCACATAGAATCAGCCCTAATTCCCACAAAAGATTCAATTTCACATTTGTTGGAAGGCATTGCAATTAAAAGAGTGTGCTTTCTCTCAGAGATATGAGGGCTCATATTGTGATTGGGTTACATATTGGCCATGAGATCTTTAGCATGGGATGTCGCCTCCCTGACCTTGATTTCCTTTATCTGTCAAGAATAAATAATTTTAGCTGGGTGCAGTGACACATGCCTATAATTGAGAGGCTGAGGGAGGAGGATCACAAGTTCAAAGCCAGCACCAGTAAGTTAGTGAGGGCCTAAGCAACATAGTGAGACCCTGTCCCAAAATAATGTATCAAAAGGGCTGGAGATGTGGCTCAGAGTTTGAGTACCCTTGGGTTCAATCCTCAGTACCAAAAATTTAAAAAAAGTAATTTCTATTTCATTTAGAAGATCCAATGAAAGTCCCTATGAAACATCCCCAGAACATTGTAAGCTTAATAAAAGAGATGATGAGGAGGAGGATGTGCAGGCCTTCAGCTCTCCCCATGCTTGGCACCAGGCACAAGTGCTGGGCTTGAAGTTTAGCCCAGCTCTTAGATAAAACATGACCTCTTACAAATCTGCAATTGCTGTTTCAACACAGCTCACTTTCCCCCTAAATTTTTTGGAACACTTATAGAATAATGTTCAGTTGTCGTCAATGTATTTACTTTCATGATGTCACCCCATCTGTAAAAGGGGTTTCATGTTAAGTTTACATGTGAAAATCAATGGATGAGACAGAATAAGAAGTAAGTCTCATCTTAGGCTTGTTGAGCTCAGATATTTTACTTAGTTTACTGTTCTTTGTTCATAAAGTAAAGGAAAGCTCAGGTAATGATTCCCACTTAAGTATAAATAACTGATATCCATTAAAGATGTTATCCTTAGAAATAGTAGGTTCCAAGGAGATAGAAACAAAATGTTCCCTGTCTGGAAAACTCCCAGGTCCTAAACTAACCTCCTAAGCTCTCAAAAAGATTGACTTCTGAGCCACAGACAAGGGCTTATAGAACTTGGAGAGAATGTTGGGCCTTGTAATTTGAAAGGTTCCAGGTGGGCCTCTATAAACACTAGCTTGTTGGAGCTAAATGCCATGATTCTTAAAGGAGGGGCAATAAGCACCATGACCACGGTACCACAATGGTCTCTGTCATGAATGTTCTCTAGGTCTCTATATTTAATGTGGTCCATGTATGTCCTGGGGAATTTGACCTTTATAACCCAAGGAGGACCAAGGTGAAGAGGCCCTTCTATGCTGAGGAGATTCAGGGAGCTGTGGTCAACCTACCTATTCAGAAAGCTTTTCTCTGTATGCATGTATAATCTGTTGTTTTTCCCAACACACACATGCACATGCACACACACACACACACACACACGAGTACATGCATATATATCCCAGGCTTGATTTCTTTGGTCCTTTGTGAAGGGACATTCACTATCTTTGCCAACAACACTGGGTTTCTTCATTGCTTCCCTGAGTCGCTTCTTCCTTTGGGATCTCCTTTGCAGAGCTCTATTTCTGACCTTGAATTTCACAGGTGGTCTCTGCTTCAGGTTTACTGTGATTGCTCTTTCCACCCCATGTGGCTGCTTCTCCACTTCATCATCAGAGATCCCCATGGGGAGTCCACCTGTTTCAGGTGCTGAGGCCACTTACGTTCCAACTTTGGAATCAGGGACTGCTCTCCCTCAGCATCAATCCATCTCCTGGTGATTTCAGCTCATTTGTTATTTCTTGAAAACTAGATGGTCACAGCATGGTCTTGACTATTTTCTCCACCCTCTGCTTATTAAGATGCTTCCCAAAGAAGTACAAAAGCTAGTGATGCATTTTAGTTTTTAACAAATGTGCTCAACTGATCTATAATTCTGCTCCAGATGGAATTTCAAACCCATTTCTCTTTTTGACTCTTGTTGATGTTGGGATCCTGCTCTATACTATTAAGTTCCCTTTGCCTATGAAAAATCAGTTTCTTAACATACTGAAGGTCTGCTTTGCTTCATAAGAATGTGAGCACTAGTTTGCAGAAAGGGCAAGTGTCAACAGGACTGGGAAAAGAGAGAGCATCAAGTTTGAATTTCAGGCCAATCACTTACTAGGTGTGTGAACTTGGTCAAATTAGTTAGCATCTTTGGACCTTCATTTATTAAAAGAGAATATAAACTTTTTGATTTAGGACTAAATGTGATGGAGTATGAAATGAGTCTGGCTCATAGTAAGTGCTTGATAAAAGTTGCATCTCTTTCCTTCCTAACTCATAAGATAATGCTTTTGTGTGTCTGGATAGAACTGTCAAACAATGGATGTCATGGGCTAACAGCATCATTTATAAAACCTCAGCAGAACAATAAACAAAGACTCT
The DNA here is from genome assembly GCA_004027875.1 of Aplodontia rufa. NCBI lineage: Eukaryota > Metazoa > Chordata > Mammalia > Rodentia > Aplodontiidae > Aplodontia > Aplodontia rufa. The sequence continues at coordinate 39,969 of PVKS010007554.1, read as the reverse complement.
GCTTAGACAGAACTTGAGGATTCAATTCCACTGATACAGAAAGTCAGACAACAGCATCCAAGTTAGTATGCCCACTTCTGTTTGGAAAAGAATTCTGCCAACTGTTTCTGGTGTGGTGACAGTCTTACAATGGTGTATGGAAAGCACCTCACATCAAATATGGCACACAGATGATGCCCAGGGAATATTAATACCTTTTCTTTTTATTCAGGGCTGACAGGAAATGGGACCAGTTAGACACAGGTTTAAACTGATCTGGAAGCTATGGGGCTGCACTGTGCTTCTGGGCACCTACTTGTCTGGATTCCCGGCCAGAAGATGGCTCTGCCACATGGCTGCAGTGTGAGGCCAGATCCAGCAGATGTCTCTGTGACACAGGCCTCCTCAGCTCAGCACGCTGGCCCTAGGGTTCACCCTGTGGATTCAAGGACCAGAAATGCAGGCTGTGACATTTGGGCACTTTGTCTGCCTTGAGGATATTTACAAAGGCTGAACTGGGCCTGAGAAAAACAATCACTGGCGTTTGAATTATACTAAAGGAAAATGAATAAAGAAAATAAAAAGAAAAAAATTTGTTTTTCTTCAGGAAAAAGTAGAAATCCACATCTCAAGAACAGAGTTGATGTTGGTAAGGGAACACTTCTAGATAAAGGCAGAGGACATGCTTAATGTGGCTTGGGGGCTGGGAGCTTGGAAGAAGTTCAAATGGGCACAGATGTGAATACAAACTCTCTTCACTGCCTGTTGTCCCCTACGTTGTCAATAGTCTTTTAGTCTTTTTAAGTCACGGGAATACCATGCTGTACATTTTGATGCCTTTTCCTTGCTCCTTTAAAAATGGCTAATACAGCTGGGCTTGAGTGCTTTCTTTAAAAGGGGAAGACATGGGGCTGTAGCAGTGGCTCAGCAGTTACGGTGCTTGCCTGGCATGGGTGAGTATATGACTTCAAACCCCAGCACCACATACACAATGAAGTCTTGGAGCAACGAAAGTCACATGAAAACCTAAATAAAAATTGTTTCTGTCTTTCTCTCTTTTTCTCACTGTCCCTCACTGTTATTTTAAAAAAAAGGGGCAGGGGAGTCCTTCAGGTGGTTTTAGAATTTGGAGAGGTTGCAGGCAGTTGTAAAATCAACTTGAACGTTAAATATCTCTTTATGTATTTACATATCTTCCTTGGGGTTTTCCATTCCTGCATGTCCTTAGTTTTCTAGTGGTAGGTCTACACAGCTTCTAGAAGTTGTACATGATGAAATCAAGACATTTGCTGGTTAAGGCAACTGTAAGATTCTTTGGGGCTGTCACCACACAGATGGGAATGGAGATTCTGGCTTAAGAGCTAACTAAATCTATTGCTTTATGATCCCAGAATGCGGTGGTAGTTGATCTATAAACTGAGCTTCTGATAGAGCAATTTACTGGAAACTGTGCCAGTCCACTAGCTGAGGACTCTTGGTGAGCCTATGTGATAGGCTCAGAGCTCTGCAGGGATGTGGAGATACAAGGGAAGAAGAGGCCGATTTCCTATGCTTAAGGAGATTTCCATTTTTTTAGTTCTTGAAGTGATTAATAAATGGATTAGCAGGTGGTTAAAAACCCACTGAGGAGATCTAAGTGTAGGCTAATTGAGCTACAAGTATCATCCTATACCAGATGGCTGGGTATGATCTGGAAAAGATGAAAATGCCTGAACAGAAGGCAGAGCAAAGGTTAGGCTTTCAAGTATGTTTGGGTTTAGTGGGTGGAAAATGGGGTTGCAATTTTTTACAGGTAAAGGTATATTGCATGAAAGCTGAAGGAAGTGTGGTGTGAGTGTAACAGTACCTGGAGGAGCTTAGCTAGAGTCACAGGGTATGGATTTCAGAATGAAGTTTACATTGGTAGCAAGAAAACTAAAGCTTTTAACACCAGATTTAAAATAATAAGAAAAGACCCAGCAGTGACTTTTCAAGGCAGCATAGTACCACATGGAAATCCATGTTCTAGGAAGTTACTCTGCTGTATTTCAACCGATGAGTTGGGCTACCAACTCATGGCCCAAGCTGAAATCTGAGATTCCCAATTTATTCCTCTGTCACTATCTTTGATTCATATCATTGACTGATCTGACTTCAAATGATACCAAAAGATTAGCACAGGTCAAAGGGTGGGTAATGTGGGTTGAATTGGGAGTGGATAAAGCAGGGATATAGACAGGAAGGCTCTGATATCAGTTTAGGTATAAAATGACTTGGACCTGCTCCAGCAGATTGGGAATGGCTACAAAAACATGGGAATCACTGCAGAAAGCATTGTAAAAGGGCAACGGGACGCTCGAGACCAGATGATTGCTGGTGATGAAGCAAAAAGGGAATCAGACTTCTGAAAAAGATTTCTAAATTTGATGCCTAAAACTATTGTTAGGCTGCTAAAAGATGCGAGAACTGTGAAAAGATGTCAATTTAGAATGGACAGTTTCAAAAATTTGAGTATAGCTCAAATAATGGTCAACACATATGTGGTCATCTAATAGGCATCTGACGTGTGTCTCTAGGGGATATGGCTCTGTGTGTAAGCCACATGTCTGAGACATGATGAAGATAGACAGTGGAAAGAAGGCAGAGCACAAGACAGTGTTAGTCTCTTGGCCATAAAAATATGAAGAGAGATATACTTCATTTCAAGATGAAATGCTCATTTCCTGCCATTACTTCATTGGTGTCTTGAACAGTTTTCATAAGGAGAAGAGATAAAAAGGCCCTACAACAGTTCTTGGCTCAGCAAATACTTTGGAGCTGACCCATGAGGATCTTGGTAGGTTCTGAATGTTTGGAAATAACCTGTTCCATCTGTCTCCATATGACAAGTAAGGACACAGGCCTACTGTGCATTTAATGAGTTACAGCTCAAGGACTTAAGAATTATTGCCTGTACTTGTTCTTCCTGCAAAAACAATGCGAGTCATTGGTCACGAGCATCAGGCAGGTCTGAATTCAAATCAACACTACCACTTCCTAGTCTCAGACCTGGAGAAGTTTAGCTAATCTTTCAGACCCCTCACCTGCAGAATAAAAAAAATGAGATTACACCTGCGTTGGGTCCTTATGTTGTTTGCCTGGGGTGACACAATCAGGATGCTGAGCATATTTCTATCAGGATAGGCTTTAACAAATTTATTCATTTATGCATTACCTTAAGAAATAGTTGCGATAGTCCATGTTTACCCACAGGGCATATGTTCCAAGATCACTAGTAGATGCCTGAAGTTGTGGATAGAAGTGACATTTATATACACTATGTTTTTCCTATACATGAATTCCTATCATAAAGTTTAATTTATAAATTAGGCATAGTAGAGGATTAATAACAACAGCTAATAAAATAGAACAATTATGATAGTATATTGTAATAAAATTGCCAGCATCACTACTCTTACATTTTGGGAACATTATTAAGTAGATAAGGGTTCTTTGAACTTAAGCACTGTGATACCATAACAGTTTATTTAATAAAAGAGATTTTTGCTATGTGATTAATGAATGGGTAGTATATACGGCATGGTGCCTTTGCAGTATGGTGCAAGGTTTCATTATTCTATTCAGAATGGCATACCATTTATAATTTGTGAATTCTCAAATTTCTGGAATTGATATTAACTTGGTGTTTTGGGAATAAGATTGACTGTGGGTAACTGAAACCACTTTAAGCAGAGTTATGTATAAGGGAGACTAGACTATTGTATTGTACAATACTGTACTCTCATTGTCAATTATAAAACAGTAAGCAAAGCCCATACTGTTTCTGTCTTATGGATCTTATGGACTAGAAGAGATAGCTATTAATTAAATGACACCAGAAATCTACTGTGGAAAGGACTATTGAGGAAAAGATCATTTAGGAATAAACATCAAGGCAATCAGGTTTAGTGTAGGGCTCAAGCAATAGCTGAAAGCTGAAAGATTACCAGAAATCCCTTGTATGGACAGAAGGGAAATAGAAAAATCTTTTTGGCTATCTAGGAAAAAAGAGTTGGTACCAATGCCTTGAGAGAGATCCAGTGTGGCTAAAGCTTAGGGAAATGAAATAACTAATAGTCCCTATTAGTTAAGATCCCCTCCTCCTTTAGGTTCATCTTAATTTAAATTATTTTCATTTCTACTATTATGAGAGAAATTAATGATATTTCTATATGACTTGAGGAAGCTCATGGAACCATTAGGACCCAAACCATCCTAATCTCCAATTTTATTCAACTTTGGACTTCTCCTTAGTCTCCTCTTCTCTGCTACTTTGGAGTTCTGCTGCAAACCCAGCCTATAGTGCTACCTACCCTTACTGCTCAAATGACTGGATGCACACATACAACTGTGGTGCTATTCTGAGAACAATGATAACCCAGAATGCTGAAGTCAATGAGTAATATGCTAGCTCCAGGAGAGAGGAAACATGGAGGGTAAGACTAGTTTTGAGGCATAAATGATAATTTCAGGTTAAACTGAAAAAAACATTATTCCAACATAGCTGAAGGCTGCCTTATAGGAGAGAGGCAGCCTTGTGTTCAAAACAGAAGTCACCTGTCATGTCTGAGAAAGTGATAGGAAGGAAACAGCAGAGTGACCACAAGCTGAGCAAGCCAGGAGGAATAGAGAGATTCAGCTTATGCTGTTTTAGAACCAGGACTGTGAAAGGCACATGATTGCTTGACCTTCTTTGACCCTGTCTCTGATTGTGATACTTGGGTGGGAAATCCTGCAGCCCTGCTTTATCCACCAGTGTGAGCTCCTTTAAGAGCAAGATCTGATGGGTAAAAATTATTTATTACATCTTTACCTGCACATGCAGAATTCCAGATCAAAATTTCCCCTATTGGGACCCCTTCCATCTTTGATCCATGCACTTCTTTTTCTTTTATTCCACATTCCTAGTCTTCTGAGGTCCACTAGACAAATTTATACACAACTTCTACCCTATTTGAGTTTCTCTTTTAGCTTCCCAAATTCCCAGTGAAGGATTAATGAGATATGTTCTGCTCCTGAAGATGCAGTCCTGGTAGAATCCAGGGTATGTAAAATATAAACTCTTATATAAGTGGATCAAGCTATTATTTTTATCATCATAAATGTCATCTTCATACTTTTTGTGTTGCTATAACAGAATTGCTGTGACTGCATAATTTAAAAAGAACAGAGATTTATTTCTCACTGTTCTGGAGGCTGGGAAGTCTAAGAGATTGGCATCAGTCTCTTATAAAGGTCTTCTTGCTGCATCATGACATGGCAAAAGAGCAAGAGAGCTTTCAAGATAGACAAATCTCACTTTTATAACAAAGCCATTCCAATGAAAACTAACAGAATCTCTTGATAATTATGCAATCTATTCATGGTGGTGGAGCTCCCATGCTCTAAGCATGTCTTATATTGGTCCCACCTCCCAATACTGTCACAGTGGCAATTAAATTGCAACATGAGTTTTGGAAGGGGGCACACAAGCCATAGCATATGCCAAGGCTAACAGTATCCATAGATTCCAAAGAATGTCAAAACAGATTTGAGATGAACATTAAAGTTTTCTACACTTGGCTGCAGCCAGTGGATTTCAGAATTCACCACCCTGGCAATTCTCCAGAACATTTAGCTTAATGTGAAATACTAAGAATAGGGATCCTTCTTAGAGATATTTATGATGTTAGGTGAAATTTATTTCAAGGTTAAAAAAATGATCTTCTGAGACTCTGGAAGAATTTGACAAAGGAGGTCAGGAAATGCTCCCTGATGCAGAAGGAGGGGATAGACATTCATTGAATGTGTAATAAGAACCCAGATCAGAATTAGGTATATTGCATTGATTTATCAATGAATTTTTACAACTCTGGGCTAGAGGATAATGTCTCAATTTTATAGCCTACCCCCTACTTGCCCATTAAGTGATAGAGCTGGAATTTGAAACCATATCTGTTAAACCAGTCTATGGTTCTTCCACTAAATCAAATTTCCCTGTATTTATTTATTTATGCAGAGAGGCAATAAAATTGGAAAATAGTTTTCATAGGTGCTCTCTTCTGGAGTTAAAAAATGACACCCAAATGCAACATGCTCCTCACCCTGTGTTCTCTTCATCATTCATAGACGTCCCTCAATGATAGCCAGTTGCACCTATTACCCTCTTATCTTGAGTAGAGCAAAGATGAAAATTTCTAAGAAAGATTTAGGTTTACAGACTGGGATCAAATAATTTGCCATGGTAGAGTTCAAGCCACAGTCCCCAAAGTCTCTTTAAGTTTTGATATCCATAAATCCCCTAGTCCTAATCTATAGCCACACTGATTTGCCTCCGACAACTTGAAACAGTTCACACATGGTTCTATGTGTTCTTTTGTCCATAGTTTCTATCTTCTGTGATCTGGCTCTGTGATAGGTACTGGAAATGCAGGGAGATGGTTCTCTGCCAAGTAGCAAAAACATGAATAAAATTGAGTCACTATGTAGTTCTGTGATGTGTGTCTCATTGTTGGGCACAAGACGAAGGGAGTCACTGATTCTTCTTGGGGCAGAAGCTGCTTGGGAATGGGTCTAGTCTAATGTGTTCATAGTAGTACCCAGGAATGGCAGGCAAAATTGGTTATCCAGGGCTTTGTGTGTCAGTTTAGTGAATATGTGATTTGTCTGTTAGTTTTGAAGAGCCAATGAAGATCTGACTTGGTCCCAATTCTGTGTCCTCCTGCATGCCCACATCCAATCTTCAATCAAAAGCTTAACAGCATTCTCATTCTATGATGTGTGGAGGACCAGCACTGAATGAAAGCAGGAGATCCTGAGGTCACCCTTGGTACTAATCATCCCAAGTGTCTCCATCGCTACAATGAAGCTTCTTTCTAGTTGTGAAACTCCTGTCATGGTATACCTTTGTCTAGAAAAAACCCTCCCTATTCTTAGAAACTAGAGACTGACTCTTAAACCCCATCTTGGTGTCTGGTCTTACTTAATGATACCTCCCTGGAGCCCAATATCATTCAGTATGAATTCTCAGGCTCTGTGGGATGTGGAAAGAGTAGGAGGTGGGGGTGGGGGATGGAGAAGTGTTGGTTTAATAGGTACAAAACTACAGTTAGATAGGAGAATTAAGTCCTAGTATCTATCTCACAGAGTGTCTACAGTTAACAATAATCTATTGTATATATCAAAATAATTAGAAGAGAGGATTTTGAATGCTTTCAAAATGGAAAGAAAGGATAAATGTTTGAGGTGATGATATGCTAACTACTCTGAATTGCTCATTACATATTGCACATATGCCAAAATAGCACACTCTACCCCATGAATAGGTACAATTGCTATATTTGTTAATTGAAAATAAAAAGAAAGAATGGAAGAAAGAAGAGAAAAAGCAGACAAGAAAATAAAAATAGCAGATAATGCAACAGAGTATGACAAGACCTGTAATAAAGGTTAAAAACCAAAGAGAAAAAGAAAGGAAAGTGGGAAGGATTTAGATACTGCAGAAGGCACATATGTACTTCCCTTAAGCCTAATCATAACTCTATATTGGGAAAGCATGCTTGTAGACTTATTTTATTTATCTTGATAGGTGGTGGATATGAAGAGAACTAGCATTCTGGGTATTTTGGAAGCTACCCTATTTTCTAATTGTACTGTGTTTGTCTTCTAAGTAAGTCACATGTGGCCTGTGGCAAAGGGAGGAAATATCATTGCACCTATCACCAAACAGACAAGGTGGTTCACTATACATTTTGAGTCTGGTCCTCTCAGTTCTGTATGTAAAAATTACTGTCATCTCTTGGGAATTAATTGACTCTTGTAACTCATTCCCAGTGCTTTTTGAGTTTGTGCATATGCATCTTGATGGAACATAGGGGAAGGCTGATACAGAGGCTCCTTGCCAAATGCCATCTTAAGCCAGAGCCGATAAACATTAGGCTGACATAAGCCCAGGTTCTGTGCACTTCATTCAATACTGGAACTGGAATTTGGGTTATTCAGGGAGACAGACTAATGTTTCTAACCTCAGTTCCACTTGCTTCTAGATTAGTCTCTTTTCCAGTACATGAATAAATTCACTGAATCCAGAAAGTCCAAGGTGATGGCAACGTGATTTTAATTTTTTTCTTGAACATAGAACCCCTCCAATCTTTTCTAGCCTTAGATTATATACCTTCTTTACTCTATCATTTTTCCAGATCCAGATTTTCTTATTTGGGGAAAATATTTAATCTTTAATAATTAATAGTAATACAAGAGGCATTGACTTCTTTATCCAATACTTTTGAAAGGAATCTCTCAAGTTTAAGTATTATTTTTTCCTTTGGTTATAAAATTTTTAACAGGACAGAATGTTTTAAGAGTGCAGCATCCTCGTTAGGTGAGACACAGTTATGTATTCTATATCAAAAGTGAGAACCTGGCATCCCCCTGCCTTTATTCTGGAGGAGCTTCCAGGACTGAGGTGTGCATGATTACTTCAGTTCTCAAGGCCAAATCTGACATCTCCATAGTTTCCTGATGACTGGTGATGTGTATCTGCCAGCAAGTCATATCAGCAGGTGCATCCCAATGGGATATCAGAGCTAAGACCTATAGAACCTGTAAACTAGCAGAATCTCTCTGTAGGATGTGTTTGAGATCATTTGGAGTAGGAAATTGGAAAAATGAAAATTTCTATTTTAAAAGATTTCTGGGAAGCTTCATGAACTATTTCCATGATTTAAATTATCTTCTATTACTGATGACTCCCAAATTTCTATCTCAAATTAATCTTTCTTGAATTCCAGGCCTGTCTATTCAACCCCTTATCTGAAAATTCTACCTAACTACTTTTCTCATCTTCTCATCACATCCACAAATTTCTCCATCCTTTTCCTTCCCTTCCTTGGTTGTAGAAATGCATTCATCTTTTTGCTGTGTATAAACTCTTTGTAGTCATATTGACTCTTTCTCTCATATGTGCATCAAAAACATCTGGACACTAAAGTGACTATCTTCAAAATGTATTGCTAATCCAATATTTTCCACTTCTTCTTCTACCACTCTGATGTGAGTCAACATCCTTGCTTCCTCGTACTTCCTCAAAAACATCCTAATTTATCCTTGCTCTGCTTCCAGGATAAGGTCTAAGTCTACCTAGAAACCAAAGACATCCTTTCAAAATGTAAGCCATTTACCTAGTTGCTTTCTCAAAACTCTCTAAAACCTTTTATATCACAGTAAAAGCCCAAGTCCTACAAGGTTCTTTGTGATCTGGTTTCCAACCCCCTCTTTCTAGTCCTTATCTTAGCTTTTCTCCAGTGACACAGGGTTATGTGATTTCTCCAGCATTCTAGGCATACATCCTCTTAAGCTCTCCATATAGTTCATATCTTTGTCTCCTTAAAGGTTTTGATTAATAGTTATCTTCTTCATGAGACTGCCCCTACTTTGAATTACAAGCTGTTGTTTACCACTGATTGTATTCCCCTTCTACCTCCCTTGATCGTTAAGAAAAACTTCAGAGCAACCATTGCCTTCTAAAGTGTTATAGAATGCATTTGTTCATTTTATCCATGGTTTATTATATGTGCCATAGTGCCCCTGCACTCAATAAGGGCTCTATAATGGCAGGGATTTTTGTTGGTTTGCTGATGCAGTACTATTATGTATCTATAGTTAGCATAGTGTAGATAATTAAATATTATTTTAATGTGTAAGAATACTATTAAATCCTGAGAATGATTCCTCCTAACTATCGAACAGCACTTAAAGCAATGGAAACTGCATTGCTGAGGAAGTCTGGAGCACCAGCTTTCATTAGAGATGTTAAAGTTTGATCATGTAGTCTTTATCAATCATCTATTAGAATGAAGATATAACCACAGACTGAACCAAAATCCAGAAGATTATCAGAACTTATTTTGAAAATTTTATACTCTGCCAAGTTTGATAATCTGGAAGATATGGACAGATACTTGGCCACATATGACATCCCCATATTAACACTGGAGGACATTAAAAATTTAAACCAACGTATCTCAGGTACAGAAATCGAAGTAGCAGTCAAAGGCCTTCCAAAAAAAAAAAAAAAAAAAAAAAAAAAAAAAAAAAAAAAAAAAAAAAAAAAAAAAAAAAAAAAAAAAAAAAAAAAAAAAAAAAAAAAAAAAAAAAAAAAAAAAAAGAAAAGAAAAGAAAAAGAAAACCCAGGACCTGTTGGATTCACTGTAGAATTCTACAAAATTTTTACAGAAGAATTAACACTGATCCTCTATAAGCTTTTCCATGAAATTGAAAGCATTGTAGTATTCCCACATACTTTCTATGAAGCAAATATAACACTGATACCAAAATTCAAAAAAGACACATTAAGAAAAGAAAACTACAGACCAATTTCCCTGATGAACATATATGCAAAAATCCTTAATAAAATCCTAGCTAATCAGATCCAAAAAGTACAGGAAAACAGGGATGGTTCAACTTACACAAATCAATAAACGTAATTCACCACTTAAACAGAATTAAAAATAAAAATCCTATAATCATCTCAATTGACATGGAAAAGGCCTTTGATAAAATTCAACAACCTTTTATGCTCAAAACTCTGCAGAAGATAGGGATCAAGGGAAGATATCATAACTATGTAAGATCCATTTATGACAGATCCATTCCCAAAATTATGCTCAATGTAGAAAGACTGAAAACATTGCCACTGAATTCAGGAACAAGAAAAGGATGTCCACTTTAACCACTCTTATTCATTGTAGTCCTTGAAATCATTGACAGAGCCATCAGACAAGAGAAGGAAATCAAAGAATTCGAATAGGAAAAGAGGAAGTCAAGTTGTCTCTATTTGCTGATGACATGATCCTATACCTAGAAGACTCAATGAGCTTGACCAGAAGACTTCTAGAGCTTATAAACAATTTCAGCAAAGTGGCTGGGTATAAGATCAACACCAATAAGTCATTAGCTTTCCTATACTCCAGCAACAAATTCGCCGAAGAAGAAATCAGGAAATCTGTCCCATTCACCATGTCCTTCAAAAAAATAAAATACTTGGGCATAAATCTTACAAAGGATTTTAAGACCTCTACAATGAAAACTATTGAACTTTAAAAAAGAAATTGCAGAAGATCTGAGTAGATGGAAAAACATTCCATGTTCATGGTTAGGCAGAATCAATATAATCAAAATGGCTATTCTATTCAAAGCCCTATACAGATTTAATGCAATTCCCATCAAGATATTAACATCATTCTTCACAGATATAGGAAAATCAATTCTCAAATGTGTATGGAATAATTCAAGACCCAGAATAGCCAAAAAATTACTCAGCAAGAAGGAGGAAGCAGGTGGTATTTCAACCCCTGGCTTGAAATTATACTATAAAGCTATAGTAACAAAAACAGCATGGTATTGTTATCAAAACAGAATTGAAGACCAATGGAATAGAATACAAGATACTGAGATGAACATCCATACCTTTTACTAACCGATATTTGATAAAAGGGGCAAAAGCACAGTGTGGAAGAATGATAGCCTGTTCAACAGATGGTTTTGGACAAATTGGACAGCCATATTAGACCTCTGAAATTGGATCTTTACCTTTCACCCTGCACAAAAATTAAATCAAAATGGTTCAAAGATCTGGATATTAAACCAATAACTTTACAATTGTTTGAAAAAGAAGTAGGATCAACTCTACGTGACATAGAGGTCAGCCCTGCCTTCCATAACAAGACTCCCAAAGTGTAAGCATTAAAGTCAAGAATAAGTGAATAAGATGTAATGCTTTACAATCTAATACTTTTTAGAGTTATAGTGGGAAGGGGAAGGGAGGGATAAGGGAGGGTAATTGGGGGGGCACTCCTGGGGATAAATGCAATATCCAGAATATATACACATTTTATATTATTTTGTTAAAATCTTGTAAGGTTGCTCAAAAATAAAATACAAAAAAAAGAATAAGTGAATGAGATGCAATTAAACTAAAAAGCTTTTTCATAGCTAGAGATTTGGTCAAGAGTGTCAAGAGAGAACCTGCAGAATGGGAGAAAATCTGTGCCTGCTACATCTCAGAAAGAGTGCTAATATAGACTATACAAAGAACTCAAAAAACTAAACACCAAAATCACAAATAATGCAATCAATAAATGGGTTATGGATCAAAACAGAAACTTCTCAATGGAGAAAGTCCCAAAAGTCCATAAACATATAAGAAAATATTCTACATCACCGGCAATAAGAGAAATGCAAACCAAAACTTTGCTGAGATTCCACTGCACTTCTGTCAGAGTGGCAAAAATGAATTTTATGAACAATGATAGATGCTAGAAGGGCTGTGGGAAAAGAAGAACACTGTCACATTGCTGGTGGGACTGCAAACTAGTGCAGCCACTCTGGAAAGAAGTGTGGAGACTCCTCAAAAAATTAGTGCTGGAACTGTCTTATGACCCAGCTATCCCACTCCTGGATATTTTCCCAAAAGAACTAGAACTGGCATATTATAGAGATACAGCTTCATCAATATTTTTAGCAGCTCCATTTACAATAGCTAAATTATGGAACCAACCCAGATGCCCCTCACTTGAAAAGTGCATTCAAAAATTTAGGTACATATATACAATGGAATACTACTTGGCTATTAGAGAAAACAAGGCATCTATTAGATGACATTAAATGGCATATTATGTTGTGTAATCTGTGTCATAGAGGGATGGAGAATGGGGTAGATAAACATTTCAATAAAATAATAGCTGCATATGACCCAAATTTGATAAAGTCAAAATTTGCAAATTTATAATGATTAACAAATATTGAGGAAATTTATTTATTTATTTATTTATTTATTTATTTTCAGGCCTGAGGACTGAACTCAGGGCCTTGAGCGTGCTAGGCAAATGCTCTGCCACTGAGCTAAATCCCAACTCTGAGGAAAATTAAAGAAAAAGAGATTGCCAAGCCCAGTGGCACATGACTGAACTCCCTGCTATTTGGGAAACTAAGGCAGGAGGATTATAAGTTTGAAGTTAGCCTGGGCAACTCAGTAAGACCCTGTTTCAAAATAAAAAAATCTGGAGGATGCTTAGTGGTAGAGCACTTGTACAACATGACCAATGCCTGGGGTTCAATCCCCAGGACTGAAAACTAAACAAGCAAATAAACAAAATACTAAAAAGTTGCATACTGAGACATAAACTGTTGTAAAACATAGTTAAAGAGCAAATCCTAAAACTAGTAAGTGAGAAAACTATACTACGTATAAGGTATAGCTAATCTGATTAATGTGTAACTTTACATCAGAAACTATGGAAGCCAGAATAGAGTATAACCACATCCTTCAAATGCTGAAATAATATGAAATATTTGAAGTTTTCAACCTGGAAATCTATATGCAGTGATTATAGCCTTCAAGATTGAAGACAACATAAAGGTAGTTTTGGAAAGTGGAATCTCAGAAAATTTATTGCTAGCAGATGCATGTTACAATAAATACTAAAAATTATTTGTGTGAGAGATAATACAAGATAAAAATTTGTATTTCATTATAAATAATAACTACAAAGTAAATGAAAAAAATTCCCCTGAGTTTCCTTATAATGCCTATATTTTCTTAAAATTCTCCCTATCTCTTTCCCTGTAAGATTTGTAATGTACCTATATGCCCAATATAGCCTAATGATAGGGCTATAGTTACAAATTTTTCAATGTTTCTCATGAAGGGTTAAGATATTAACTTTAGGGGCCTGGAGCGGTAGCTCAGTGGTATAGTCCTTCCAGCACCACATACTTAACGAAGTGTCAGAGCAATGAAAACCAGATGAAAAACTAAATAAAACTGATTCTCTCTTTCTCTCTCACTATCCCTCTGTCTTAAAAAAAAGATATTAACTGCAAGTAGACTATGAAGAGTAGAGGATTTAAATTATAACCTCTGGAGAAAACAACAAAATTTAATATAAAAATATACTGAAAATCAATTATGAAAATTAAATGCTTTCAAAAATATTAAATTTTATAAGTTCTATGTTTCTAAAAATGATCCCCCCAAAAAGGAGAGGAAAGAGTAAAGAGAGGTGAAAACAATTATCGAAACATAAAAACAACAGAGGATATGGGTAAAACAATTTTAAATGCAGTAGATCTAGGGGCTGGAGCAGTGGCTCGGTGGTTACAGTGGTTGCCTGGCATGCGCAAACACATGGGTTCAAACCCCAGCAACACGTACACAACTAAATGTCAGAGCAACAAAGACCATGTGAAAAACTCAATAAAAACTGATTCTCTCTGTCTCTCTCACTGTCCTTTTTCTTTTTTTAAAAAAAGTAGTAGATCTACACCCATAAATATATTAAATGTTGTTGTATTAAGCATTCCATTTAATAGGCAGAAATTGTCAAAATGGATTAAAAAGACTAAGATTCAACTATACTGGTCTATAAATGATTCATTTACATGTGAATTACAGGTAAATTGAAAGTAAATGAATGGAAAACTATATCATGAAAACAATGTGAATTTAAAGGCTGGAATCACTACATTTTTATCAGCTCAAATAGATATCAAGACTAAAATATTTGCAGAGATAAAGGAGAAAAAATTATAATGATGATTAATCAGCTCTTCACAAAGGCATAATAATCATAATCATGCAGGTAACTAATACCAGAGCTTGAAAATATATGATACAAACATTTCACAATTGTAATTGGAGATTTTTAAATCCTTCTTTCCAAAATGAAGCTACTGAAAAACACCAGAATGTCATGAAAGATTTAAGCTATCAAAACTCTTTGCTTAGTTTATATATACAAAGAGCATTAATAGAACATTATACACCAAAATGATAGAAAGTGTGTGTGTATATTTTTTCATATGGTTTTAGTTTCTACGACACTTAGTTGTGTATGTGGTGCTGGGGTTTGAACTCAGGTCCTGGTGCATGCCAGGCAAGCACTCTAATGCTGAAACACTGCTCCAGCCCCCAGAAGTATATATTTTTCATGGGTCCATGATGGTAAATTTTATGTATCAACTTGACTGGACCATGATGCAATTATTATTGTTATAATAATAACAATAATATGATTTTTTTTATTCTAAATGTTTTTGGGGAAGAGGTTGTTAACATTTAAATCAGTGGACTTTGAGGAAAGCAATTGATCTCCATGTGGTTGGGGCTCTCAGTTGACGGCTACAGTAAGAAGGAATTCTGCTAGTAGACTGTCTTCAGACTTGACTAGCTCCTCTTTCCTGGTTCTCTAGCTTGCTAGCCTATCTTGTGTGCTTTAGACTTAACTGAGCCTCCCACAATTGCATGAGTCAAATCCATAAAATAAATCTCTTTGTATTTATATACATACCCTGTTAGTTCTGTTTCTCAGGAGACCCCTGACTAATACTAGTTCCATAAGGGAAGTGTAACAGGGTGTACTGTAATCTAGAAAATGGAACAAGACTTAATGGATTTCAGCAGATTGAAATAAAACAGAATACAGTCTATGTATGATATTTTAAAACTAAAATTATTAACAATAGAATAATTTCATAAACCCCAAGTATTTGAACACTATTTATAGCAAACTTCTATATAATATAGAGTAAAAGAACATTTTGCAAGGAAAATTAGAAACTATTTTGAACTGGACATTTAAAATAGATGAATCTCATTGTATGTTAATTATAATTCAGCAAAGTTGAAAATAATTACTATATACATGTTATAATATGTTGCAATGTGTTAGTTTGTAATTTCTGACCCTACATATTCCAAGGAAAACAATATCACTAAAAATGATATTTCTTTTTCCAACGAAGAAAGAATTATTGAAAACATATCTTGGTGGTTTCAAAAAGTTTCAAGAGGTTTTTTGCTAAAAGAGACTGAGGAAATTGTAACATGATAAAAGGCTAGTTTTGAGGCATATGTGAAAAAACAATTGGTTGAATGAAAAGCTATGTTTCAGTCAGGTTTTCACTGCTGTAACTAAAAGACCCGAGAAGAACAATTTTAGGAGGAAAAGTTACTTTAGGAGGAAAGGTTTCTCTAGAGGCTGATGGTTTCAGAGGTCAGTCCACAGAAGGCCAGGTCCATTCCTTCAGGCTTGGACATCATGGTGGAAGAGTATGGCAGAGGGAAGTGGCTCACATATTCATAGGAGAGCAGAGAGAGACTCCACTCACCAGATACAAAATATATACCCCAAAGGCAGGCCCCCCAATGACGCACTTTTCCAGCCGTACCCTACCTGCCTTCAGTTGCCACTTAATCAGGGGATTAACTCATTGACTGTGTTAAGTCTCTTTTAATCCAATCATTTCACCTCAGCCTTCACATTGCCTTACATATTGAGCTTTTGGGGGACATGTGTCATCCAAACCATAACAAATACTTCAAAGCAAAACAAAATGCAAATAACGCAAGTCAATAGACATGAAGTACAAAATGCTGCATTGGCGAATACAAAATAAATTTACTCATATTTACAACCTGGAAAAGAAAAACCTATCCCAGAATGAAGAGGAAAAGGCAAATGATAAAAGAATGACAGATATGAAAAACAGGTAGTAGAGATCAAAGTTTAAGTTACTGCAAAGGAAAAGACTTCTATTCTTTGAATAGAAGCAAGGTTGAAGGTGATAGGGAAGTTGCCCTTGTTCTAGAAGAGAATGTGACTCTACAACTCAAATAAATTGAATAGTGAATAAAATTAATGAAAGAGACTACCACTAGTCAGGTTCTGTTGAGGCTTTTTATTTTAAGGAACAAGGAGAAATGAATAACAGTGAAGTAAATCAGCTTCATAATGTGAACTGTAATCAGGCTTATTGTTTTAAAAATACTTGTCTGCTCAAATATTTTTTTCCTTAAACACAAAAAGAAAAGGATTCCTTGCCAAGTCAAGTTGTTCCATATGTGGAAAGGCAATAATAAGACATTCTCTTTCATCTTAAAAGATAGTCAAGTACTACTAAACTGTCTTAAAACAAACAAGTAATTTAACTTTTCCAGTCTTGAGGTTTTGCATGAAAGGGCTGAATGATGATATGAAATGACAACAACATAAAATACATGACAGGAGTACAGAGAAATTTTCTTGGTACCATGGCTGCAAGTCGGTACCACAAAAGCTCAAACTATTGCTTAATAAAGATGATGTTTATTCTAAACATGTTATCATATACTAATGATCTAGTTCCAGAATCAGTGATATTTAGTATGTAACTAATGAGATCTGAAAATGGATACCTGCTATTCCAGATATATGGGAGCCAGTAGGATGAATACCAGGCCACTGAATTAGTCAGAAGAAAATCACCAACTATAGAAAACAGCCAACTAGAATGAGTAAAAAATAAGTGTACAATAATTTTTTTTAAAGAAACAGGGTTAGTGAGAGAGAGAAGGAAAGAGAGAAGCAATTTTTATTTAGTTTTTCATGTGAACCTTGTTGCTTCAACACTTCATTGTGTACGTGGTGCTGGGATTTGAACCCACATACTTTCACATGCCAGGCAAGTGCCATAACTGCAGAGCCACCGCTCCAGTCCCCAAGTATACAACAATTCTAATGTGTGTAAGAATTTGAAAGGTATTATATGTTCTTGACTGCCAAATGCAATTTAATTATTTATAAAATCAGAGTATTTATAAAATTAAATTTAAAATAGATTATGCCTTTAAACATGAAACATAAAAGCCAAAGTCTATAGACAAGATATGAAATATGTTAGAAATGACAAGAAATCAGAACACAAACAACATGAAACCAAATCACAAAAATAAGAGTGTTCTTCATCAGTTACTGTAATGAATCTAAAGGGATTATTCTGCTCCCAAATTAAGAACTCAAATTCTATAATTTGGTCAAAGTCATAATCAAGATTTGTTACTTTGTAATCCATAATATTAACAGTCTTTCTAAAAGAAGGGATAAACAATAATTTATAAAAGAAATCAGCATAGGAAAAAACTGAAGGAACCCTTAGGGAAATCCAGTAGTTTTATAATAACTTCCAAAAGATAGTACATTTTTATATTTTATATATATTTACTTGAACACATATGTATCAGTTATAAACAATTAACCACATAATTTTTCACTTAAAAATTTACAAACCCAAGAGAAACTTGTAAGTTAAGCATATAATATGAATGCAAACATAAGTAAATAAAAACTAAATAACTTGTATTTACGGGAGATCATTTACAAGCTAAATGCTAGTTAAAAACTGGGGTTTTCATGGCTTTGAGGGTAAATGGATGGAAATGGAGAAAATCACGCTGAGTGAAATTAGCCAAACCCAGAAATTCAAGGGCCAAATGCTGCCTTTCATATATGGAAGTTATAGTACAATGTAGAGAATAATAAGTTCATACAATAGACTCATCAAACAAGGATTACCAATTGAATTGGGGACAACCTCACAGTCTGGGGGGATGGAAAATGGGAGGGGAAAAGGAAGGGGGAGAATTGAGAAGATGGGGAGGATAAAAGGGGGTATATATTGTGAGCATGTATGAAAGTGTAACAACAAACCTGTTCAATATGTAATGCAACAACAAAAATAAATAAAAAAAAACCCTGAGATTTGCTTTGGCAAAAAATATCGCAGAGGCTTGATATCCTCTCTATATCAAACTTGTAAGAGAAATAACTAGTAACCATAGTAAAATGAAAACATGAGAAAATTCATCTAAATGAAATGCATATGACCAAAAACAATATAGAAAAGTTAAACATCTCTAATAGGGGATGGAGCAGTGGCTCAGTGGTTTCGGCACTTGTCTGGCAAGCACAAGGACCTGGGTTCAAACCCCAGCACCACGTACACAACTAAGTGTTAGAGCAACTAAAGCCATGTGAAAAACTAAATAAAGTTATTTCTCTCTTTCTTTGTGTCTCCCACTGTCCCTTTCTTTTTAAAAACAAACAAAAAACTCTCTAATAATAGTGTATTGAAGTCAGAAAATATTCTTACTTCTCAAGTTTGAAAGTATTAAAATACAGAATACTCAATGTTGACAAGGATTAACTGAATTGGTTATTCTCATAAACCTTTGATTCTAGTATAAATGATAACTTTTGTTAGTATCTGCCTTAATATAATGATTTCTCTTCTCAGAATATTTCCCAAGAATACTGTTACAGATATGAACAAGTAATTTTATGCTAGCATGTTCATTACTTAGCTAACTATAATAATGAAAAATGTCAGCAAATCAATGTTCAGCTTTGGAAGAATGGTTAAATAATTGTACAATCTGTAAAAGGAATATTATCCAGACATTAGGCTCCATTTCATGTAGGTTAAGCAAACCATGAAGAAAGCAAAAACAAAACTTGGTACAAATTTGCATATTTACCACCTGCCATAGCACTAACATTTGCCAAATTCATCCTTTTCTTCCTTTTCACTAGAAGAAACCTAACAGGTATTTATGAAAAGAAACTCATTCTTGGAAATAAAATTAAAATTTAGATCAAAAAGAGAAATCAAAATCTAGGAGGAATAACAGATTAGAGATAGTGCCAATAAGTGCAGACAGATTAGGCAGAAAAATTCTCTCAGAATGCAGCATAATGAGGGAAGAAATGAAAAAAAATAGAAAAGAAGTGGAGACAGGATAAACCCAGAACAAAAGAAAAGAATGAAAGAGGAAAAATATTGGAAACTATAGTAGCAAACAGAATGGATATTCAGCCGAAAGGACACTTGAATGCTCATGCAACACAAATTTAATTTTTCCCACTTTATTGGTGCATTGTAATTGTAAATAATGGTGGAACTTATTGTTACATATTTGTACATGCACAAAATATAACAATAAAATTTGGCCAATATCATTCCCCAATATTTCCCTTTTCTCTCCCCTCCTCCGTCTGCCTGTTCACTTTACTCTATTGATCCCCCTTCTATTTTCATGAGATCCCCCAACTTACTTGTATTTTTTCCTCTCTGACTTCAGCATGTGAGAGAAAACATGCAATCATTGACTTTCTGAGTATTGTTCATTTTGCTTAAAGTGTTGTTCTCAAGTTTCATCCATTTCCCTAAAAATGGCATAATTTCATTTTTTTTGTGGCCGAATAAAACTCCATTGTGTATGTATACCACATTTTCTTAATCCTTTCATCCATTGATGGATACCTAGGCTGGTTCCATAGTTTGGCTATTGCAAACTGTGCTGTTATAAACATGGATGTGCATATGTTATTATAGTATGCTGATTTTAATTCTTGAGGGTAAATACCAAGGAGTGTTATAACTGGGTCATATGGTGGTTCCATTCCTAGCATTTTTTTATACTTTTCTTTTAGTGCATTATAGTTATACATATGATTGGGGGTCATTTGACATAATTATTTAAACATGGCATATAATTTGCTCTAATTCAGTCCCTAGTGCTTCCACTTTTCTTTCTTTTCCCATTCCCCAGCTTCCTTTTTCACTGCTTGTGGTCATCTTTCTATTTACTTATAGTTTTTTTAAAGCTAACACTTTATAGATAAAGGTGAAATTCACTGTGATATATACATATATGGAAAATTTTGGTGAGTTTTCTTCTACTGTTCCTTCCTTTTCCTATCCCTTATTCCTCCCCTTCAATCTCCTTCATCTACTCCAATGGACTCCTATTTTCATCCCCTCTTCCTCCTTATTTTGGTCTGTCTTCCTAAATGCTGGCAAGGATGTGGGAAAAATGTACATTCATACCTTGTTGTTGGGACTGCAAACTAGTACAACCTCTGCAGAAAGCAGCATAGAAATTCTTCTTCAAACTAGGAATGGTTTAGCTAACTGAAGGGACAAATGTTTTCCCTCATTTGTGGAGGCTAGAACAAAACCCAGATTGGGTGAAAGGTAGTCAAGTGTATGTTCTAGACTCACCAAAATTAAAGCAACACAATCTAGGGGAACTACAGATACGTAAGGAGGAAGGAGAGGGGGAGAGATGAAAGTAAGGAAAGAGGAAGATCTTGGTGGGGGAATCAACAATGTAGCTTACTCTTCACTTACCTGAGAAGCCAAATAACACTTGTGCAATCATTTAATTCTGAATAAAATTTAAAAAATTAAAGATGAATTATATTGAAACAATAAATATGTTTAGTCACTGGGTTCACCAAAAATAAAGCAAAATAAAAAAACTACGAATGGGACTACCATGTGACTCAGCTACCCCACTCCTCACTATTTACCCAAAAGCACTAAAATCATATTACAGTGATATTACATAGCATATTATAGTGATATAGCCATTCCTAGTCTTTTGAAGTACCTCCATACTGATTTTCATAGTGGTTGTACTAATTTATAATTTTGCCAAATAGTGTAAAAGTATTTCTTTTTCTCCACATACTCTCCAGCATTTATTATTGTTTACGTTTTTGATAGCTGTCCTGACTGGAGTGAGATGAAATCTCAGACTAGTTTTGATTTACATTTTCCTAATTGCTAATGATCTTGAACAATTTTTTATGTATGCATTCACCATTTGTATTTATTCCTTTGAAAAGTGTCTGTCTGTTCAGTTCATTTGCCCACATATTAGTTGGGTAAATTTTTTGTGTTAAGTTTTTTTAGTCCTTTATGTATTCTTGATATTAATCCTCTTTCAGAAGAGTAGCTAGCCAAGATTTTCTCCCATTATGTAGGTTCTCTTTTCAGAATTTTATTTCCTTGGTTGTGCAGAAACTTTACAATCTGATGACATTCTCATTCATTACTCTTGGCATTATATACTGAACTTTAGGGATCCTGTTGAGAAAGTTGTTGCATATGCCTTTATATTAGAATCTTCTACATTTTCTTTCTGGAGTTTCAGGCAACATGAGTTTAAAACTATTCTCTGTCATGTGATCTGTATGCATTTTTTCTCTGATCCTTATTGGTAGCCCCAGCTCTCTAGCAGCCTCTTATTTGCCTTCAACTTTGAAATAAAATTTCTCCTACCTCAGGAGACCCACAGCAGAGAATGGAGGAAGGAGAAAAGAGATGCACAGGGTAGAATCTTGCCTCAAAATTCTCCCACTAATTGTGCTGTTTCCGTGTGCCTCACTGTTCTCCACCTCTGGGGATGGACACTGTCACTCTCAATACTACCTTCAGTTTTATGGCTTGATTTTCCTAAATGCCCTACTTGTCATGCTGGATTGTGGCTGTCCTCTATTCTTCAATTCTGTTGACTTTTCTTTCTGTGATTCTTCAGTTTCTCATCCACCTGGAGATTTCTTTTGCTTCTTTCTGCTTGTTTATGTTTGGCTTTACTCTGCTTATTCTTTTTTTTTTTTATCAATTTTTATTGAGTTTTTCATATGGCTTTCGTTGTTCTGACACTTAATTGTGTACGTGGGTGCTGGGATTTGAACCTGTGTACTCAGGCATGCCAGGCAAGTGCCATTACCACTGAGCCACTGCTCCAGCCCTGCTTTTTCTTTTTTATTAATTTCTATTCTTTGGTGTATTGAAGGAGAGTTCTCATTGCATTTTGAAGTAGAAATTTTGAAATTAGGAACACAAGTGTATCATTTAGCACCTCAATCAGTGAAAGATTAATCAGGGGATATGATGTGGTGTCGACTAAGATAAGTTGGCAAATAGGTACCTTGAGCTCATTTTAGGTGTCAGAGGCTGGAAACCCAGAGCAGCAATGCCAGTCTCATAGCCTTGATTGCAAATGGCTTGTACTCTGGGTGGGACCAAGGCTGTGATTTAGACTGAATGAGGCTGAGAAAATAAGAGCAATTGCTGTTAGCTGAATGTTTAGATAATCAAGCCTGATTGCCTGTGAAGGCTATGAGTCCTGATTCTGACCGGATGCCAGACTGAACCTATTAAAACAGTGGCTTTGTTGAATCTCCTATTTCTTTTTTTTATTATTGTGATAAAAAATATAACATGGCATCTAACCTCTTAATTGTTGTTGTTGTTGAGATGGAGTCTCATTACATTGCCCAGGCTGGCCTTGTGCTTGGTGATACTCCATTAGCCTCCTGAGTACTTGGGATTACAGACGTGGACCATGGTGTCCAGATTACCCTCCTCAATATTTAAGCATACAGTATTGTACTGTTAACTATATGCACACTCTACAGCAGATCTTTAGAACTACTTTTTATGTTGCATGGCTCCAACTGTACACCCTTTGAAGTGCCACTCCCTATTTATCCTCCCTGCCAGTACCTAGGTACCATTACTCACCTTCACTGGCCATCAGGCTTGATTATCTAACACCATCATTCTACTTTCCACATCTGTGGATTTGGCTATTTTACATACCTCACATAAATGAATTATGCAGTATTTTCCTTCTGTTGCTGACTTCTGTCACTTACCATAATGTCTTCTAGTTTTATCTATCCAGTATCATAAGACAAGGTTTTCTTTTTTCTTAAAGGTTTATAGAATTCCTTCATATTTATATACCACCTTTTCTTAACCCAGTTATAGATTAGAGAACGTTTAGATTCTTTCTTTTAAATATTATGAATAATATTCCAATTGAGATGTGGATTTCAGTTTGTTTGGATAAATATCCAGAAGTGGGATTGCTGGATCATATAGTAGTTGTATTTTTAATTTTTTGAAGAAATTCCATATTGTTTTCTACAGCAACTGCATCATTTTACAGTCTACCAACCATGCATGAGGGTTCCAGCCTCTTCACTCTAATGATTGTTCTTTCTGTTTTAAATAAATATATACATGTACATGTGAATATGTATACATATGCACATAAGTATGTGTATATTAATACATGTATGCACATACAAACACACACACAGACACATACACACTCATAATGTACATCATGAAAAATACATGGTAAAAGCTATCGTGGTTTTGGTTTGTTCACCTCATATATAGTGATGCTAAACATCATTTAATACATATTGGCCATTTGAATCACCTTTTGAAATGTCTATTCAAGTTTTTTTAGTCATTTTTAAAGTGACGTTTTTGTTCTTTTGCTATTGAATTATATGGTTTTCTTTTTTTTATTAATGCATTATAATTGTACATAATGATGGGACTTTTTTGTCACATATTCATAGATGCACACAATACAGCAATACAATTTGGTCAATATCCCCCTCCCCTCACATCCCTCTTACCTCCCTCCTCCCATCCCCCAATTCCTTGCCTCTCTTCTGGGTCCTATATATACCCAAACACAGTGACATAATTCTTATACCTATGAAGGACATTTTTTTATGTACCTGACTATAGTATTTACAGTGACATACTTATAAATGCTTGGAAATTACCTTGCTTTATCTCAGTTCAAATGGTTCCCCTTCTCCTTCTTCCTATCATCCCTTGTTATTTTTCCATATATTTGAAAATAGGATTAAACATTACGTTTAAACATAGGATTAAACATTTATTTTTTTGTAAAGGCATGCAGTATAACTTACTCAAATGTCTTTTGCAGTATCTTGCAACTGTATCTTATAAATATTGACATTTTGCATTTTTGTTCTATGGTTCTAATACATGAGTTTGTCTACCTTTCCCTCAAGCCTGGGTTTAGCTCCGGCCTCCACAATGAGGGGAAACTTTTGGCTCTTGAGTCTCTGGGTTTGGCTAACTTCACTCAGCATGACTCCTTTCATTGCCACCAATCTACCTTCAATTGATGCAATATCATTGTTTCTAATAGCTGAGTAGAACTTCATATATATATATATATATACTGGAGCTTGGATCCATTAGTCCAGAGAGGGGCATCTGGGTTGGTTCTATAATTTAGCTATTGTAAATTGAGCTGCTATGAGCATGAATTTTGCTGCATCACTGTAATGTGCTGATTCTAACTCCTCTGGGAAAATAACCCAGAAGAGGGATAGCTGGGTCATATGGTCAATCCAACTCTAATTTTTTGAGGAGTCTCCACACTGCTTTCCAGAGTGGCTGCATCAGTTTGCAATTCCACCAAATATGTGCTAGTGCGCTTATTTCCCCACAACCTCTCCAGCGTTTGTTATTGTTTGCATTCTTCATCTTTGCCAATCTGACTGGAGTGAGGTGAAATATTAAGGTAATTTTGATTTGAATTTCTCTGATTACCTGTGATTTAGAACATTTTCTCATATAATCATTGGCTTGGTCAATTTTCTCTGTTGAGAAGTTTCTGTTTAGCTCTCTGGCCCATTTATTGATTGGATGATTTGTGTTTTTGTTATTGAGTTTATTGAGTTCTTTGTAAATTTTGAATATTAGTCACCTGTCAAAGTGATCACAGGCCATGAATGTCTCCCATTATGTAGGTTATCTCTTGACTGTTTTGATTAATTCTTTGGTTGAGCAAAACTTTTTAATTCAATGGCACCCCACTCATTAATTCTTGACTATAGTTCTTTCTGTTTGAGAATCTTGATGAGGAAGTCATTGCCAACTCCTGTATGCTGGAGTGTTGATCCTCATTTTTCTTCTAGCAGTTGTATGGTAGCTGGTTTAATTGTTAATTCCTTGATACATTTAGATTTGATTTTTGTGCAAGGTGAGAGATAAGGTTCTAATTTCAATTTTCTGCAAGTGGCTGTCCACTTTGTCCAGCACCATTTGTTGAATAGGCTATCTCTCCTCCATGTTATATTTTGACACCCTTTATCGAAGGTCAGATGTTTAAAGATTTGTGGGTTTGTCTCAGAGTCTTCTATTCTATTCCATTAGTCTTCATTCCTAGTTTGCTACCAGTCCCATGCTGTTTTTAATATTGCAACTTTATAGTATAATTTTAGATCTGGGATTACAAAACCACTTGTTTTGTCATTCTTGCTTAGTAATGTTTCGGCTATTCTGGGTTTCTTGTTGTTCCAAATGAATTTGCGAATTGATTTTTCTATATCTGTAAAGAATGACATTGGAATCTTGATAGAGATTTCACTGACTCTGCATAGTGCTTTTGTCAGAATGGCTATTTTAATTATATTAATTCTGCCTAACCAAGAGCGTGGAGCATCTTGCCATCTTCTCAGGTCTTCTCTAATTTCTGTTTTCAGAATTCGATAATTTTCCTTGTAGAGGTCTTTTACTTCTCTTGTAAGATTAGTTCCCAAGTATTTTATTCTTTCAGAGGATATTGCGAAAGGGATAGATTTCCTACTTATCATATACATGATTTTTAAATATTTTCTTCCATCTTATAGGTTGTTTTTTCACTCTCTCAATAGTTTCCTTTGCTGCTAGAAGTTTCACTTGACTATTTTTGCTTTTGTTTCCTGTGTCTTTGGTATCATATACAAGAGATTATTGATAAAACTAATGCCATGAAATGTTTTCCCTATGTTCTCTTCTAGGAGTTTTATGATTTCAAGTTTTAAGTATTAAGTCCATTTTGAATTGTTTATTGTTTATGATCTAAGTGTCCAGTTTTATGTTTTAATGTGGGGAAATACAGTTTTCAAACATCCTTTGTTGAGGAATTCTCTTTTCCCCATTGTGCACATTTTTTGGAAGATCATTTGTTCATAAATGTTTTGATTTATTTTTGGTCATTCTCATTCTGTTCCATTGGTCTGTATATCTGGCTTTATGTCAGGGCCATACTCCTGGGATTACTATACTTTCAGAGTAAATCTTCATATATTGTTATGATTACCGTAGTTTCATAGTATGCTTTAAAGCTTTATTCTTCTCGATAATGTCTTGGTTGCTTGGCTATTTAATTTCCTTTGTGTTTCCATATGCATTTTAGGATTTTTTTCTATTACTGAAAAACAAAATCATGTTTTGTTAGACATTGTATTGCATGTATATATTGTTTTGTATAATATGGATATTTTCACAATAGTAAGTTTTCTAGTCCATGCACAAGATGTATCTTTTGATTTTTTGTGACTTCTTTAATTTCTTTGAATAATGCTTTGTAGCTTTCCATGTTTAAGTCTTTCTCTTCCTTAAGTTCATTCCTAAGCATTTAGTTCTTTTTAAAATTACTATAAATGACATTGTTTTCTTAATTTCCATTTTGGACTTTTTGTTATTATTACATAGAAACACAATTGATTTTGTATGTTGAGTTTGTATCCTGCAACTTTGCTAAATTCATTTATTAATTCTAATAGTTTGTGGGGGACATCTTTGGGGTTTTCTGATCATATGATCACATCATCTGAGAACTGAGATAATTTAATCATACTTTTTCTTTACAGTTTTGATGTAGTATATTTGTTTCTCTTGTCTTATTTCTGTGGCTAGGACTTCATGTATTATGTCAAATGGAAGTGATAAATGGGCATCCTTACTTTGTTTCTAATCTTAGTAAAAAACCTTTCAGGTCTGGAGTGGTAGCTTGGTGGTTATGGCGCCTGCCCAGCATGTGCAAGTACACGAGTTCAAATCCCAGCACCCACATGCACAGCTAAGTGTCAGAGCAATGAAAGCCGTGTGAAAAACTCAATAATAATTGATTCTCTCTCTCTCTCTCTCTCACTATCCTTCTCTCTTAAAAAGCAAACAACAAAAAAACCCCCAAAACCTTTCAGTTTTCACCAATGAATGTGGTATTAGTGTGTGCTTTTCATACATAGCTTGTATGAAAATAACAAAATTTTCTTCTATTCTTTGTTAAGTTTTATCATGAAAGAATATTGAATTTTGTCAATATCTTTTGGTATCCTTTGAGATGATCATATGATTTTTTATTCATTATTTTGTTAATGTGATATATTTTATTGTTCCATTTTCATGTGTTGAAATATCCTCACATCCCAGATAAAATCTCAGTTGATTATGATATATCCTCTTTTTAATGCACTTTTGAATTCAGTTTGTTTGTTAAAGTTACTTGCCAGGAAACCAATGAAAACTGAGAAACAGAGAGTAGAATAGTGTTTGTTAGTGTTTGAGGGGTAGAGGAAATTGGAAGATACTGGTCAAAGGGTACAAACTTTTAGTTGTTGAGGAAAAAGTTCTGGCAATATAGCATATAAAATTGCAGCTGTAGTTAATAATAATATAGCATATAGTTAAATTTTGCTAATAAAGTAGATCACATGCAATCGTGCCCCATGCCCCACAGTGGTAATTATGTGAAGTGACTTGTGTGTTAAGTAGTTTGATTGTGAAAATCATTGTTAAAGGTGTATTTATGATTATAAAACATGTAGCACCCCTTAAATACTAATAATTAAAAATTTTCCAATAAAAATAATTCCACAAAATGTATGATTCTGGACTGAAGGGAAACTTAGCTTTTTCTTCACCCTTATGGACCTTCTCATTTAAAATGATGAATTCACTTTTATAGTCATGAGTTACCCCTTCTAACATCTTGAATTTTACTGCAGGGAAAAGAAACATGTTGAACTGATGCTTTATTGGCTAAGACCTGTTAAGAGCAAAATTGTCAGTGTTAGTCTCTTTTGTTTTGTAGATCTAGATACTATTAATGATTAGTGAAATAATTTAATAAGAATTGAACCTTTGAAAGACTAAAGCAGAAAGGGTGAATGCTGGGATCCCTTTTATGGACAGTCTTAAATTGCCACAGTGGATTTCACTCTATTATACATTATTTACAAAATTGTAATAATATTCTATAATATGAATAAAAATAGCCCATACAGTCTATTGTAGAATATAGCTATGGTTCAACAGTGGAAATATTCCTTAAATATTAAAAAAACAAACAAAAATAGAGGCAGAATAAACCATATGGAAACTATCAAATCAGGAATCTGGGGGAGACAAAATGCTTTTTATTGATGTGTGGGAGGAGAGAGTTAACAGTGCTCAGGCTGGCAGTTGTTTCCAATCCAAAAATGCCATCATAGCCTGCTGTTCAAGCCTTGTATGGGGGCTTAGAATCTTCATAGTAAAACAGGTCTCTGCACAGTTCAGAAGACACCCTAGTCCCTTTCAGTTCAGTTTTCATTTCACCTCGTGGTTGAAGCACCTGCTGCGTAAGAATAGCTTCTTGCAAGAACCTCAAAGGTCTGGTCACCTAATTCAGGAAAATAAATCCTCCCAGGCAAGCTAGAAAAAAAATAGCAAATATATATAGCACAAGGGGATAGTGTAATTTATTTCTATATCCAAAGAAATAGTCAATGTTTGGGCTGAAGGGTGCTTTGGGAATATCACATAAGTCTGTTCTATTTTGCCTAGGGATTCATTAGGAGGATTTGCAGAAAGTTGGGGGTCCTTGTTGGATTTTGGTGGAATCTTTGCAGAATGTCAGTAAAGACCGTTCTTTCTGAAACCATATGCAAAACACTGGAGGCACCCCATAGGAGCTCCTCACACAAAATTTACATTTTTCAAAACTGACAGTTTAGTTCTCATGATCATTAGAGTGGCCTCTGAAATCTAAACATCCTTTTCCCCTGATGTTTCTTTGCTAACCAAATACACAGGAGAGTGAATTTCTCTGGAGTGTTTGGCATGACTCACATATACATAAATGTGAATCATTTTCATTCAGTTTGTGTATTTGATAATAGCTACATCATTAGTGTCTGACTTAAGCTTTAATCTCTTCAAAGGCAGAGACATCAGCAGATTTGAGTGGGCTTCAGGTTCTTTGACGGCTGATTTCATTAGGGAGGAAACAAATGTAGGAAACAATTAGCAGACACCGAGAGCCTGGGCTCAGGGGCACCCAGGCACAGCCACCCTGATGAGGGGAATCCACAGGTTTTTTGGCTCAGATTCACTCAACACTTGGGAGGAGAGCTCATAGCAGGCTGACTCTGCATGTCCAATGACAGCTCCTTTTCTACATAGAGATCCTGAAGGAGCTGCTGCTTATGGAAAGTCAGCTACAGATTTGCAGTGACCCATGGTGGCTGAAGCGTTGAACTGAACAGTCCTTGTTTCCATGACAAGGGCCCCCAGTTCCTCACAGTCTCAGATGGGAAGCAGCCTATTTCTGAGTCTACTCCTCAGACCGCAGCTACCAGCTCCATCTGTTCTTCTTCAGTGCCTGGTGCCAGGGACCCTTAGCTGTGATTTCTCCAGATCAGAGCTCCTTCTAGGTATGACTGTCTCTTCTTATACATGCCTGTCACCACTGCAAAATCTGAGTGGGGAATGAGTGACATCTTTAAGATAACCAGTTGGCAAGGTTGTTGAATATTGAGTTCCCCATTCTTATTGCATCACCTGGCCTGGCTTGGAAGGGGTTCTGTTTTCAGGGTTCCTGTTTCCAGCAGCATGCCCTTGATCACAGCAGGGGTGGGTCATTTCTGCATACTGTAACACTGCGTTGTGAGGTCTTCCTAACAGGACCATTTTCCCTTGATTTTAAAATGATATCAGCTTAGTTTCTCAGAAGGCAGTGTTTGAATTACAAGTGTGAGCCATCCCTACTCCCAGGCCCAGATTTATTTAGCTTGTCTTTGTGCTTCAGTGGCTTTTATACATTGTTAAACTTCATAGCAAATTCATAGAGACTATGGGAAAATATTTTTATCACAAGCTGATGGAATGTAATCTATTTAAATAAAACCAGCATCAAGCCCTCTCCATGGCAGAGAAGGTAGTGCTGCCTGTCTGGAGCACAGGGCTGCTAGGTAACCTCCAGGTCCTGTTTTCACAGTCTCTGGGTTTACTCTTTACTCAGTAGATACAACAGGAACTTGTTTGGTCTCCCTAATGCTAAAATCAGGTACATTTTCATTTTAGATTCTGGTGTGTTTTTATAGTGAGAACAATTTCTTGCATGTGTCCAGGCTTTTATAATTTTGATAATTCTTTCATATATCTTATTTTAAGAATCATTATCTTTTTATCGGTGAGTAACTGAATTCAGAGAGTAAAGTGGCTTCCTGAAGGTCACACTGCTAACAGATGAGAGGTGAATTTTTTTCACATTTACTGCTCTTTGTATTATAGCACATATTTATGTATTTGAATCTATCTGAAAGAGCCTAGCTAGATACCAAGTTAGAAATTGCACAGAGATGGTCAGACTGGAGAGTCATTTAAAACTGACGGAAAGTTTTATTTCTAACTTAAAGATGAATAGACCTTGTTTCAGCTATGATGCAGCTGTCAGAATTGGAAAAATGAGTTCTATCCTTTACCTGTCTTATGTGCACTTTCTTTTGAATTGCATTTTCCTCATTAATTATGAATTTATTTATTTATCCAAGAATTATTAAGTAAGTACTATGTGACTAGCTCTGTGTTAGAATGCTTGCATAAAGAGATAATAATAATAAATGTGCTTGCTGGTTTTAAGAATCTGTGGTATGGGGCTGGAGCGGTGAATTGGTGGTTACAGTGCTTGCCCAGCATGCCAATGCTGAGTATGCGAGTTCAAACCCCAGCACCATGTACACAATGAAGTCTCAGGGCAATGAAAGCCACATGAAAACTAAATAAACTAAATAAAAATAGTTTTTCTCTCTCTCTCAGTGTCCCTCTTTCTTAAAAAAAAAAAAAGAATCTGTAGTCTGATGGGAAGGTCAAATAGTGAATGGGAGTTTACAATTGCAGTGAAGAGTTGTGTTTTGGGAAAATGTCAACAGGCCCCAAGGTTGTCTGGAGACATATGGAAGGCATCCTTCAGAAAGTGCTGTCTTCCTTGGAAGCCAATACAGATTACATAGATAACAATGTATATGAAAGAAGGCCCAGTGGTCTTCTTTGAAGACCTAGAAAAAGTCTAATGTGGAGGAAGAGCAAAGAGGGAGAGAAACAGGATGTGGATGATTAACCACATTGGGAAAAATCGGGCCATGCCAGATGAAGCCCAGGAGGAAGGTGTGGAGGCCAGAAATTGGCCTATGTGGGGTCACCCAGTGGGCACAGGCCACTTGGAACTTGACTCAGGACATCTCTCCATGCCAGAGTCCATGGGAAGGGGTAGATTCCAATTCCTATGACCCACATTTTGTAGGATTGGAATGATCATAGATATGTTTGAATTAGCCAACTGAAAATTATTGGTCTCACTGGCAAGGATGAGGACTTCCCCATGCTACGGATGTGTTCCTTGATTTTGAATAGCCCTAAGTGGATTCCATTCCTGCTTTGACTTCGGTAAATGTTGTCTTTTGAAAAAATATCTCAAAAAGAAGATAATTTTGCATTTTTGTGATTTAAAAATATTTAAAAATTCAGCATTTTTCTTCTTTAATATTTCTTAGAGTTTATATGTGGGAATAAACCTTTACTACAAATGAAATCTAAGCTTTCTTAGTGTTCTTATGCCAATAATTGTATCCAAATTTTAAACAGCATGTGACCTTCAGTGCTTTGCAACAAGATGGCTTCCAATCAGGTAGCTTTCATGGTGAATGTGATTTGACCACATGGTTAGGTATTTATTACCAAAGGGAAAGAAATATAAAAAATATTATTTGGGGTCAGAGACACAAGTCCTGCATTTATTCATTTAGCAGCACTGAGAACATAGGTGTTCCAAGTACCTATATTGATTTGAAGACATGCAAAAGTCTATGATTATTAGTTTATAAGGTAGCAGTGTGTCATGTTCTGATGTACACCTCCTGTGAGTTGCCTAGTGATGAATAGGAATAACTGGAAATAAAATAAAGCATACTATTGACCAGGTGAATCTTATAGCTACTATTGCCCACCTCATTCCACCTTTGCAAGTTACTTTTCTGGCTTGGTCGGACTCTAGGACATTGTGTTGGGCCATAATTCCAGTGGTGGAGTTTTCAAGAAATAGAAGACTTATGTGCTCTCTGTAGGTGAACATTTGGAGTAATCTTCTTGCCAAGAATCAGGAGAAGATAGCCTTTCAGTTGATGCTTTTCTGAAGACAAAGCTTGGCCATCTGTATTTATCTATTTTCCTCCTTCTTCTGAATAATCTCTTTTCTAAATAACTAATTAAAATGTGCTGATCAAATTATTTTAAAAGACCTGGGACCAGTTTACTGAGATTTATGGCAAACACTGGGTCTTTATTGGATTTTTTTTTCTTTTTGTAGGACAATGTGTTCCCCCTACCCCCAGTATTAGGGAAACTTGTGACTCACTATGCACTTTGGGGTGGAAGCATACTACCCAAGATTTGGTAGGATTCTGTAGGATTCTTAGGCTTAGGTGCAGAGGATCTGTTCCCTTTGGTGGTCTATATTGAATATCCACGCTCATTTTAGCTTAGTACCAAGGCCCCAATAAATACCAAGCATTCCTTTTGTTATTCTCCGTTCATGCATTGCTCTCAGTGATCTAAAACAAGGAAATGGGGCTGAGAGTGAGATTCAGGTATTCCTGGGTCCTTGACTTCTTGTAACATAACCTCTCTTTCTTTAACCAAAACTACGTTTATAGATACCATGGTTTTTCTGTTAAAAAAAACTGCCAGCTTCCACCTGCCAAACATGAACTTTATTAGTCAAAATAGTTTAGAGCAGTATTTTAACGAGTATCTACACTGGACACACTCAAGTGATTTCTCTTGGCTCTGCAAATGGCTCTTTAATCTTGGACAACATGTACAGACTGTTTACTAGTAGTACAGCACTTTTCAATACTGCACTTTCATTCAGGTTGAAAAGGATGAGGATTAACACATTGACTTTTAAGTGACTAGGACCAAAGGTAGAATCTCATAGATTTCTATTTATGAACTGAGAATCAAAGGAAAAATGACTTAAGGAAGAGTCACACAGTACAGCCAAATGTGAACAAAATCCTTTTAGACTTTATTTGCTGATATATTTCCATTTCAGGTAATTAAGTTGGACTTTAAATTTTCAGAAAAAAGTATATTTTACACCCTGGAAGTGCTTGCATAATGTAAAGGGAAATTGGAAAAGTTGAGGAATATTTCTGGGTGTTACCAGAGCATCTTCAGCCTAGCTTCATATAACCCTGTTTGTTGCAATAGTGGGTGGGATGTAGACTGGGAGGGACCAGGATTTGAAAAGAGACAATACTGGAGGTAGAGGCCTCTGAAAACAGACCCAACTACAGAACCTGTAGCTGGGAAAGTGTCCAATCTCACAGACACATGTGAATATTCAAAGAGAAGGAAGCAGTCAAAGAATAGGCATGAAAGTGGTCTATGGAACTTGCAGGAAATCCAGATAATGGATAACCTCGGAACTGACTCCATCCCACGTGCAAGGGAATGGTAGAAAACAGAAGAGTCTTCACTAGGTAGCAATGTTCCTGCTCATCAGTGGGGATCAACTGAATGACTTTACCTCTCATAGGAGGACAGCAAGAGCAAGGCCAGGCCATTGCTGAGGGGACTGGGTCACCAAAAAAGAATCAACACAAAAAAGGACATACAAGGGAGCAAGGTGGGGACACAGTTATGATGTATGTGATGAGGTCCAAGGTGGTGAACAAGACAGAATCCAATAATACCAAGGTCATTAGATCAGGTGTGATCTATTTAATTATCCCACCTATTTGGGAAATACTTATTGTTTAATTTTCATATGCTAGATACTGCCATAAGCATAAAGGACACTAAATAAAAAACATGGATAGTTTTCATTTACATGGCGTTCTTATTAGATTAGACCCATAATGACTGAAAAGAAAAAGATAAGTATTATTATTATATTTGCTGATTTTTTTTCTTGGCTTACATTCTAATCTTTTTTTTTTAAGAGAGAAGGACAGTGAGAGAGAGAGAGAGAGAGATCAATTTTATTCAGTTTTTCATGCTGCCTTCATTGCTCTGAGACTTACTGTGTACGTGGTTCTGGGGTTTGAACTCAAGTACTTGTGCATACCAGGCAAGCACCATAACTGCTGAGCCACTGCTCCAGCCCCTATTCTAATCGTTTTAATTAATTAAAATTTTTTTAAGAGATAGAAGGGTGATGGAGCAGTGGCTCAGCAGTTAGGGCGCTTGCAAGTATGCAGATTCAAACCCCAGCACCACATATACAACAAAGTCTTGGAGCAAAGAAAGCTAAGTGTAAAACTAAATAAAATTGATTTTTTCTCTCTTACTGTCTGTCTTTCTTCAAAAGAGAGAGAGAGGGACAGTGTGAGAGAGAGAATCAATTTTATTTAGGTTTTTACATGGCTTTTGTTGCACCAACACTTCAATGTGTACATGGTGCTGAGTTTTGAACCTGTGTTCTTACACATGCCAGGAAAGTGCTGTAAGTGCTGAGCCACCACTCCACCTGTTAATTTATTTTTTATTTGATAAAATTATACATGGTTAAGGGGTATTATGTGAAGTTTCAAAACATGTATACATTGTGTGATGATCAAATCAATATATTTAGCATATTCATCACCTCATTTCTTTGTGGTAAGAACATTCAAAATTCTCTCTTCTTACTATTTTGCAATTTAAAAAAATTAATGAAAAAATAGATAAGGAAAGGAAAAGACAAAGGGAGAGCAAACCTAACCCTAAAACTTGTAAGTTACATCAAGTGAAAAATAGCATTCTCCTGTGCCAATTCTATCCCAACTCAAACATGGTTTCTTCATTTTTAGTAGCCTTTAAATTGATTTACAAAAATAATTTAATATGTCGTTGTATTTTAGTGAACAGTTTTGAATTATTACTAAATAGGCTAAGAACAGCTGTTGAGGTCAGTCCATGTAAATCTACTCCATTATTTTTACAGCTTCTTTGTGTTCCTCGGCATAGATATACATGATGTATTTAACTGTTTCCTTTTTTGATGAGCATTTACATCATTTCTAGCTTTTTATTGCAGATAGTCACATTGCATCTTAACTCTCTTCTGCAAACATTCTACGATTTTCCAGAACATACGAGTAAACCTAGAGGTTGGGTTAGAAGGTTGGAATCACATGAGAACAGAGATGAGAAGGAGGCTATGAAGCAAGCATTTGGGAGGCACAGGGGAATCTTTCCCCTAAGTCATCAGGCATGAGCAATCAATAAGTTAGCTCATGATTATTGATGAAGTCCCCTCTCAGCTGAGGACCCTTATTTCAGAGGTAGAAAAGTCTCATTCAATCTGTGATCTGTTTGTCTAAGCACCAGGGGAGCACTTTGAGAAAGGTTAGTGGTGTTGGCTGGGATCCTATCTGAATGCAATTTCCTAATTGGAGAAGAAAATCTACTTCAGTCAAAAGATAGAAATGAGCGAAAAGGAAGAACAGAAAACAAAGAAATATTTGTACAAGGGTAATAAAAATAAGCTATGAGAAACTTTGACGCTGAAACTGAAAACACATAGCATTCTATTAAGTTGAAAGTTCATGAAAAGTGTTCCTTTTCTGGAATGTTAGGGACAATTTCTGCTAATTTTCTTTCCAAGTACGTTTTAAGAGAGGACAGCCAGTGGCAAAAATTAAGCTTCAGGACTCTAGAAATTACATGTCTCTTTCAATATGCCAGCTCTTCCATTCCCAGCAGATCTCCCTCCATGGTACAACCACATGCTTGACATATTTTTCATTTCAGATTTCGGATGTGTTTCCTGAAGGAAAAAAACAACAACAGCATTTTTATTGCAGAAAATGAGAAAATGTTAGCAAGAGAGGCTCCAAGAATCTCCTTGAAAAGGCAAGATAAGTCATTCTCATTATTTTCCTTTTGTAGGCTTCTCTATTAACTTTTCCCTTAAGTTCATGGCCATGTAGGTTATCCTGATCCTCCCACACCCCCCTCAGTGTTTTATTATCCTCTTCTGTGACTTTGAACGTTTAGCAGGCAAAAGACTTCTACATCACTTCAGGGTGTCATCAAAGGCAGCAGTAGCGGTACCAAATGCTTCCTGCTGCAGCTCAACACTTTATACATCATTTTCATTTGTACCTTGTTGTTTTTATTGAATTTGCTACTTTTGTTTTTTATATTTCTAACTGGGGGAAAGTTTCCACGGAAGTCACTCTGGAATCCCTTGCTGTGTCTCACATGGAGCTAAGATGAAGGAAAAATTCAGTTAATGTGAATCTTTTGAGCATGGCCTTGAGAAGACTTGGAGGCAAAGAAAGGAGATGTAAACAGAAAACCTGAGTGTGAGAGATTCCATCACAAACTACACATGTGGATGGGATAATGAGGCTGGCCAGGGAACTCCTTTAGGCAGGAGCCTCATGTTCATGACATGGACTTTGACATCTCCTTGTGCTTGTAATCTAGTCACAGAGAAATACTGTTCAAAACATAAAGGATACAACTATAAAGCTTGTATCCTACTTTGAGACTTTACCATCTGCAATTAATATTGAAGGTGGGTTTTTTTTGGGTTTTGCTTTTTGTTTTTTTGTTTTTTGGAATTGTTTGGTACTAGGGATTGAACCCAGGGGCACTTACTGAGCCACATTCCCAGCCCTTTTTATTTTTTATTTTGAGACAGGATCTTGCTAAGTTATTTAGGCTCTTGTTAAGTTGCTGAGGCTAGATTTGAACTTGGGATCCTTTTGCCTCAGCCGCCCAAGCAGCTGGGACCATAAGCTTGCACCATAGTGCCAGGCTGAATCAAATTTTTATAAAATTATAATTGCCATATGGTAAGTGTATTAAATATGTATGTGTTTGTGTTTCTAAAGCTAAATAGCTTTATGAAGGTATAATTGATGTACAATATATTGCATGTAATTTAAGTGCATAATTTGTTAAGTTTTACTCTATGTACTCCTATGAAGAAATAGCAATCAAGATAATCACTCTACCAATCACAATTAAGATGATCAACCTAAAAAAATGGAGTCATACAATATTCATTCTTTTTATTTGTCTTCTTTCACTCAGCATAATTATATTGAGATAAATCCATATTGTAAATGCTTAAAAGTATATGCTTTTGTATGGCTGAGTAATATTCTATTGCATGAATACATGAATTTGTTTCTCCATTCACCTGTTGATGGGTATTTGAGTTGATTCTGGTTTGTGACTACTGTTAAAATATTTGCTCAAGTATTCTATAGGCTTTTGCTTTAATTTATTTTGGTAAGTACATAGGAATTAGATAGATAAATTTTATGGTATATATACATTTAGATTTTTAAGGAATGTTTTCAAAACTGAATGAAATTTTCCAAAGTGGCTATATTATTTTGTATCCCCAACATTGTGTATAAAAATTCTGACCCTCTGTGTGCTACCTAGTGTTTGGAGTGATTAGCTTTTTAGATTTTGTCATTCTGATATATGTGTAATGATATTTCATTTGGCAAAATTTACATTCCATATATTAATTATTAATGTTTAGCCTCTTTTCATGTGCTTATTTGCCATCTATATGTCTTTGGTGAAATGTTCACTCAAATCTTTGGCTCATTAAAATTTTCTTTATTATTGAGTTTTGAAAGTTCTTCACAAATTTTAGATAAGAACATTTTTTAATCAGCTATAGTCTTTGCAAATATTTTTCTTTGTCTCTGGTTTACCTTTAAGCATATGTTAACAGTATTTTTGGAGGAGTAGAAATTTTCAATTCTGATGAAGTTCAGTTCATCAGCTTTTTATTCTCTTAGGAAACCCCAAGACCACCCTCAGATTTGGTCATTTTCTTGGGAGAACTCACAAGACAGAGCATGTGAGTGTACTCATGGCCCAAAGGATGCAAAACAAGATCATCAAATGAAAAGAAACACAGAATAAAATGCAGAGGAACAAGGTACATTCTTCCAAGAGTCTATTCATGTGCAGACATGGAGTATGAACTTAATTCCTGAAGCATCTTACTGGGACAAGGTGTGCAAAGTGCTGTCTCCTGGGAAATGCTTCAGAGACTCAGTGCCCAAATTTTATTTGTACGCACTTCCTGTCCTGTACCCATGATGCCAGACTCCAGAAGGAAAGCTGATGTTCAGCAAAAATATTGTTTATAGAGAGCATGGGCTCAGTGGGCTGCTCTTCCCTGTTGGGAATCATGGGAACCCTACCGAAGTGAAAGATAACCCGGACACCGTTCAAAGGCAGACCTTTGTAGTGGATGTTTCTAAGGATGGTAGTCGCAAATTTGCTGTATTAACTCTATTCTATACAGTTGTCTTCTGGATCATGTGTGTGGTGTTTGCAGTTATATCTAAGAAATATTCTCCTTAACCAAGGTCACAGTGCCATTTTTTCCTCCTAGAAACACAATAGCTTTAGTTTGTACATTTAGGCCTATCATCCATTTCCAGCTAATTTTTTAATATGGTACTTGACAGGGATTGAAGTTAACTTTTTCATGTATGGATGGTTGATTGCTTCATCATCATTTGTTGAAAAGACTTTATGTTCTTTAAAGACTTGCCTTTGCATTTTTATTGAAAATTAGTTGCCCATGTTGGTGTGGATTTATTTCTAGCCTGTTCTACTTCATTGATCTGGGTGCCTTTACATCAATACTGTACAGTGTTCATTGATATAGCTTTATAGTTAGTTTTGAAATCAGGTAGTATTAAGTTTCCAACTTCATTCTTTTTCAAAATTGGAAATGCAAAATTTGAATTTCTATATCAATCTTAGATTTAGCCTATCAATTTTATTTTTAAAAAATCTTCTTGTATCTGGATTATGATTACATTGAATTGATTAGTTTAGGGAGACTGGATATCCTAACAATATGGACTATTCTGACCTATGAACATAATATTTCTCTCCATTTATTTCTTTTGATTTGCTTTAATTTTCCTCAGTGATGTTTTATTACTTTCACTGTATAGATCATAGATCTTTCATTTCATTTATCAGACTTAATTCTAAATTGCATATTTGTGATGCAATTGTAAGTGGTATTTTTTTTCTTTTTTTTTAATATAAGAATATAGAAATACAATTGAGGGGGAAACATTATCAAAACACTAGCAATCAATGGATATAAACTTTGTTATCAAGGGGAAAAGCCAGATCATGGATAACCACCTTGGATTTTACCTATTGCAGTTTCCCCCAGAAGAACTCATGCATTAAATGGGTAGTTTGTGGAGGAATGACATCGGCTTCTGGAATGGTTCCCCCATCTTCCCAATCTCCAGACTCCTATGAGTTCTTCATATACCCACCCCCCTTCCCATCCCCCTCCCTACACCTCCAAGTATCCTAGAAAGCCATCCCCCTATTACTGTGAAAGTCATTCAATTTGAAGTTTTGTTAGGTTAGCCGTCTGCCCTACTGCTTCCCCAT
>PVKS010007553.1:0-72379 GCA_004027875.1 Aplodontia rufa | reverse complement strand
CTACACTAGATACCCATTTAACACATGAGTTCTTCTGGGGGAAACTGCAATAGATGAAACCCATAGTAGCTTATCTATGTGTTAGCATTACCCCTGGTTATCAAAGTTTATACACATTGATTGCTACAGTTTTGACAATGTTTCCCCCTCATCTGTATCCTGTATCGCAATATACTTCTAATAAATGTGGGGGAAAAAAGTGCCAAACAATAAATTTATTTAAAAAATATTTCTTTAAAAGAGAAAAAATAAATAAATAAATAAATAAACTGCTCTGCTTATTCTTCCAAAGCACCTCTGAAATGCAGTCCTTGCTAACTCATTGTTCCAGTTCTAGTTCAGTCACTTATCAAGCATTAATTAGCAATTATAATTAATGTCCACTATCTTCCCATAGTAAACCTATTATCTTTAAACCATGTTAGTTTGTGTCACTCTAGCAGTTAAAACTTGTTTACATTGTTCGTGGTCTTTTACAATTCATTTCCAACCAATCTTTCCACCAGCATGTCACTCGAGTTTCTGACATTCTAGTCAGTGCATCCATCACTTCCTGAACTTGCCATTCATTCCTTCCTTTCTTTCCTGTAATACCTCCTTCCCCTCTCCATTACGCATCCTTCAGAAGTGTTTTGTTCCTTGATTTATTATATCATTGTTAATTGATTTATTATATTACTTTCCTCAAAATAATAGCTTATCCAGGTTTTTCCGTAAACAGAGCCTATTAAAGTGATCTTGGTTTAAACACATTTAGAAAATGAAGATATTGGGCTGGTGCTGTGGCTTGGCAATTATGATGCTTGCCTGGCATGCGTGAGTATGGGAATTCAAACCCCAGCACCATGTACACAAGGAAGTTTTGGAGCAACAGAGGCCACATGAAAAACTAAATTAAAAAAATTGTTTCTCTCTTTCTCTCTCTCTCTCTCTCACTGTCCCACTCTCTTAAAAAAAGAAGATACTGATTTTCTATAAATATCAGGAATTTCATAAATTAATATAATTCCTATGACTTTACTCAATAATTAAATTTTTATACCTAGAAGAGATAATTATAGCTTTAGTTTTTTGTTTGTTTGTTTGTTTTGGTTTTTTTAGTACTGGGGATTGAATCCAGGGGTGCTCTACCACAGAGCTACATCCCAGCCCTTTCTTTCTTTCTTTTTCTTTTTTTTGAGACATTGTCTCGTTAAGTGGGCCAGGACATCCTTGAACTTGTGATCCTCCTGCCTCAACTTCTAGAGTTGCTGGGATTATAGGTGTGTGCCACCTTACCTGGCTAACTAATTACAATCCTTTTGGCTACAAGTAACTGAAAACTGACTCCAAGCAATGAAGCCAAACTGAGACCGTACCAGAAATAATCAGGTGTCTTGCTGAACAAAAATACAGGGTATAACTGCTCTGAATGGAAGTGAAATGGGAATTAGCCAGTCAGGAGTGGCTCTCCAACTTGCATCTTTGCTTTCCACTGTGAAATTGCTTCATCATTCTCTCTCCTCTCCTCTTCTTTCTAATCTCTCCTTTGTTTCTTTCCTCCCCCTTCCCCTCCCCCTACTCCCCTTCCCTTCTTCTCCTCCTCCTCCTCTTCCTCCTTCTCCCCCTTCTCTGCCCTGTTTTGTTTCTGGGCCTCTGTAACAACATGGCTGCTCACAGAGCCCAAGGCTCAGGCTTAGTCACTAAGTTACTATTCTTTTTTTTCAACAGTTTAATGTCATATTCCTTTTGACCCAGTTAGAGATAAGTGACCACCTACAATCTGACAACTATAGTCAGAAGACAGGAACTTACCATAGGAACAGCATAGCTTCCATGCTATAATAGAGAAGGGAGATAATTTCTGGAAAACAAAAATGGAAAATTTCTAGAAAAGGGCATGGAGGTGGGATCTTGCTGATCAATCAAACAAGTGAAAAATTTACCAAGTTATAATGAAATAAAACAAACCAAAAGCTAGAGCTACAAATAATTAGCAAAAATAAACTATTTGTATTTTTCTCTTCCTTTATCTATGATTTAGTTGAAATGACTGGTTGGCATGATTAGTAATATACAAAAGACAATGATAAAAGATAATTTTTTTAAAGTTGACTAATCACTAAATAAATAAGCAAAAAGTAACAATATATCAACTTTTACTAAAGTACATTTATTCACTGAATCACTAGAACTATCAAATGTCCCAAGACAAAATTATTTGGGAAAAAAAAAACAAAACAGCATTCTACAGCCTCTCATCGAAAGTCGTGATATATGCTTTTATTCTAAGGACTTCAGAGAAATAATTCTCTATAAACACCACGAAATTGTCCACGTTCTGAACTTATTCCTTTTTAATGATTTTTAACTTGTTTTTTTAGATAGCAAGTAAGGCTACCTTTATGACTATTTCTGCCTCAAGTGATTTTAAATTCTTAAGTCTCTGGATATTTCCTAAGCTCATACTGGGAAGAAGTTTTGGGCTCATTAGGCCTGAAAACCTAAAAGAAGCACAGAGCAGTCACTGGGGAACAGGCCTGCAATCTCACTTTTAATCAACCCTTTGCCAGATTCAAACAAATCCTCCCTTATTTAAAGTTCCAAATACTTTATTCTCATTATATTTCTGAGGCAACTAGGAATTTGGAGAAAGTTGATGCAATTTATCTAAAGAATGTTAAGATAGTTTTCAGGTTTAAGGGCTAAAAACGTATCTAGGTGGATTTGTTTGTAAGAATGTTAAATGTATTTGTTGGGCTACAAAGATTTTACTGCCCAAACTTTGGAACGTTATTAAAGTTCACTGTATTGATTTCTTCTAAGAAATAGAAATAAATTCATGATAAAAGAAAAAACCACTATAGAACAACTCAGGGACACCAGAAGCATCCACTATATTCAAAACATTTCATTAAACTCCCAGTTCATCCTTCCTATAAAGTTTACTTCCTGAAAACCTTTGAAATAGTTAACATGGAAGGAGACATCCTTTAAAGAGTTGAAGACATATCATATTTCAAAATACATTAAGACATTATATTATAAAATATGTTGACACGTTTCCTATAGTGTCATAGGAGACTAAGAATATATTTTGCATAGAAGGGAAGATAGAATTTTGCCAAGATAACTGTAGTTGCAAGATAATTTTACAGCTGGTTTAAAATAATGCTAGGGTGGGTGGCTTCTCATTCACTGGGTGTTTGCATCTAAAATGTTTCTTGTGAGTCACCAAGCATAGAAAAAGATCTTAGTGAATCTGAGAACACACTTTTCCGGGTGTTTTCTAATGTGTCATTCACAAAAAACAGGTCATGGGGATATCCCACTGTACAATTAGGTAATTATGAGGAATTTAAAGGGAAATATTTGAAGATT
Source organism: Aplodontia rufa (assembly GCA_004027875.1). NCBI lineage: Eukaryota > Metazoa > Chordata > Mammalia > Rodentia > Aplodontiidae > Aplodontia > Aplodontia rufa. The sequence continues at coordinate 69,019 of PVKS010007553.1, read as the reverse complement.
AAACATTACAAAATCCCCATTTCTTCTTTTGTAATGGAAAAAAATCTCACGTAGCAGAACAAATTATTAAATAAAGGATATATCCAAATAGAAGTCACAAATAAATCATCAGCATATATGTAGATCATGCCTGTGTAGGTTCTATTAAGGAAAGAAACCCATGAGTGGGAACAGGGAAGTATTTCTAAATATGAATATATTTTTGTAGTTAATAAACTGTTTTTGCTATAATCTTCACATGTGGCTCTAGTTTAAAACATAAAGAATGAATATTTTAAAATGTGTCAAAATAAACACCAGTACTTCTCCTCTAGAGTCCTGTGACTTCCTTTCTAATATAATAATAATAATAACAATAACAATAATAATAATAATAATTTGGTTTAATCTCCCTCCTATATTTATTTTATGCAAAATTTAATTCAAACTGTATTTTTTTTTGAAATAGAAAATATTTTGGTTGGACTTCAGAAATTACCTAAATTTCATCTATATCGTAACCTAGCAAAATTTTATATTTAAAGTCGTTATAGTCAGGTCTTTGGAGCATGGGGTGCAGTGACAAATGCCTGTGGTTCCAGCAACTTGGGAGGCTGAAGAGGATGATCAATCACAGGTTCAAGGCCAGCCTCAGCAATGTGGTCAGAAACTAAACAACTTTGCGAGGCAAGGTCCTCTCTCAAAATTTAAAAAATAAAAGAAAGATTGGCGATGTAGCTAAGTGGTAAAATACTGCTGCATTCAGTCCCCAGTCCCTGAAAATAAAAGGATGGATAGATGGATGGATGGTGGATGTATGAATGGAGCTCTGACTCTTCCTCTTCTCTCTCTCTCTTAAAAAAAAAAAAAAGTCTTAGAAATGGCACACAATATTGTAAGAAAACCTAACAGGGGACCTGTCTTGGTCCTTGAAGAGTCAGGAAAGTTTTCCCCAAGTATGTAACATCTGAGTTGAATTCTGAGAGGAAAATAAGAGTTAACTATATACAGAAAAAACTTCCAGATAGAATGGAAGACTCATGGCTTAAATAATAACTGCTATGAATTCTGGGAAGGAAGGTCTTTTACCTAGCTCCAACTGCTACTTAAGCTTTCACAGCAGACCAGTGAGTCATATTTCATGCAATTTACATCAAGTGGCAATGTCCTTTACTAGGCAACCATCACTGACTCCAAACAGTGATATCTAAATATTAAAAGTGAATACAAAACAACAAAGGTTTTCGGAGTGCCTTTATTTGAAGTTTTTGAACCAGAGTTTCATTTGAAAGAATAAAGACCATGCTTTCTGTGGTATTACATGCCATTGGAGTATAAAACAATAACTGTGGGGAATGGACCAGTACAAACATGGAACTGTTTGCTGCTTTCAAGATGGTTTTTAGTTACAAAGGCAGGTTATCTTACCTTTGTGTAAAATATTACGTCAATTTATCACGCCAACTAGAAAGCAAATACAACGACAAGTCTGTCATAGATAAGTGACATCCAGAAACACACTCACAGTCATCATCAACAATATAAAAAGTCCTGCTATACACATGTTAATCAAAATATTCAAACTTGCCAATAAATAGTAGAAATAGAATATCCACACTTCCCCAGTTCAATGCTTTGAGGTTGGCTCAATTCTAGCTAATTGGCATGATTTTATAAACTGGTTACAGTTTTTGGTTCAGATAACCCAAATGGAGCCAGTGAATCATAGGGGAAGTTTATATGAAAAAAAACTGTCCTGACTTTTCTGAAGGGGTTCTGGAATTGCCTCTCTCTCTCTCTATCTCTCTCTCTCTCTCCCCATTCAGATGTGTAGTTGGCAACCATCTATGAGCATGAGGAAAATGAGTGTATGTTTGTGTGTTTGTTTATGTGGTACCAGGGATTGAACCCAGGGGTGCTCTACCACTGAGCTACATTATCAGGCCTGTTCATTTCGTTTTCAGACTGAATCTCACTAAGTTGCCCAGGGTGGACTTGAACTTGTGATCTTCCTGCATCAGCACAAGTAGTTGGGATTACAACAGTGCAACACCATGCCCAAAGACAATAAGGCTTAAACTAAAATATGATGGTTGGGAAGGCAGAAGAGAGAAAGTTGTTGCCAGGTGCTCAAGGACATCACTGAGCTTCTGAAACAACACCAAGTTCACTTTATCTAAGGATTCTCCAGTAACATGCTCCTCTGTTGACATCTTCTTCTGCTACCTGTGACTGAAAGCAGCTGGTACACCATATGGTATCATCTCAGTGATCTCTACTGATAAGAGGCCTTCCTCAGTCTCTAAAAGTTGCATTGCTTTTCCTCTGTGACCCTAAAATTCCTTCTGTATGTCTCTGTCAAAGCCCATACTACAATGGCTTTAACTTTCGGTCTGCTTCCCCAAGAGGTGAACACCTTAAGCAAAAGCTCTCACATTATTTGCTACTCTGAATATAAGATTAGTATGCTCAGAAACAACCCATCCTTTCTCCAAGATATCACATGTATTTAATGCACACTGTTGATATTTTGAGCCAGATGATTCTTTGTTGTGGAGAATCCTACGCAATGTATAACAGCCTGTTCAGTTTCTACCCACTCAATGCAGTGACACCACCTCCCACACATTGTGACAATCAAAAATGTTTGTGAGAATTGACAAATAATTACTGACCTAACATTAATAACCAAGAGTTTAGAGCTTATTACAAACACCATCTTGAGATTTTTAAAAGCATTGTCACTTTATAGAACTAATTCTTACAGGATCATATTATATCCAGCTTTGAATGTGAGCAGAAAGAGTGAATGATTCCACAAAGGGACAATTATGTCAGTTTGGTGTGAAGCTATTGGTTTGGTATGTAAAAACGGAGCACTGGGAAAATCTGTACCTTTATTGGGTCTGGGATGCGATCTCACACTCCAAACCTGCTTTTTTCTTAAGTCAATCCCCCTCCACTAACTTCCAGAAGGGGTGGATATTTTCATCACTGGAAAAGACCAAAAGGAGGAGAAAAGATTTATCTAGCAGGAATAGGGTCCTAGGTGCCTGTAATGGAAAAACTTGGCACCAAAATTTTTTTATCATCTCCTCATTTCTTCCACACTCCCAATCTAATGACCAGATGATTTCTCCCCACTCGGAAGGAGGTCTTTTAAACTGTTGCTAATTATAAACAGCTTCCCAGCAAGGTATTTTCACTCAAACTGAACGTGCAGGTTCTTGGGCCCACACAACCTCCTTGGCCTCAGGGCAAGCACTCTGCCTGAAATGCTTCTCTAATGGGCAGGATGATGAAAACGGAAGCTGCAGAACTGAGCGAACCATCCAAAAATCTTGTTTGGATGATTAAGTTTTCTGTAATATATAAAGAATTCAGAAAAATAGTGCAAAATGAATGTACCTCACTAGGATCTGACATAATAGTCCTTATCTTTAGTTCCATACATACCTGTGCCTATACCAAATCACTCTTGAACATGATAAATGTGAAAAACACCAATTATAAATATTCATTTTTCTTTCTTTTCCCTTCTTTTAAGTTAAAGATAACACAATGTTTATCTTTGAATCCAGATGTAATTTTATATATTGATTTGTATGTATGTTTTATTTTTCTTTTTTTGTCTTTTTGTTTTTATTTGTTTGGTTTTTGGTACTGGGGGTTGAATCCAGGATTCTCATACATGCTAGGCAAGTGCTCTACCACTGAACTACATCCCCAGTCATTTTTGTTTTTTTTTATTTTGAGACAGCATCTCACTAAGTTGTTCAGACTGGCCTTGAACTTGTGATCCTCGTCCTTCAGCCTCCCAAGTAGCTGGAGTTATAGGCGTGTGCCACTGACCTTGGCTTCATATGTAGGCTTATTAAAATGTTAGGACATCTGCCTGGGGCCAGTATCTGTTTGGCTCTGGTGAGGGCCTCATGACAGATGGCATCACAATGGCAAGGGGGTACACAAGATGTGGTGAGCATAGCATGACAAGCAGCGATTCAGGGAAGGAACCAGGCTTGCTTGCAACAGCTCATTCTCTCAGGAACTAATCAGCCACAGAGACCTGACTCACCCCCATAAGACAGCATTGATCCACTCACGAGGGTGGAGCCTGCAGGACCCAAATGCTTTGCACAAGGTCTTACCTCTTTTTTGTTTGTTTGTTTTTTTAAAGAGAGAGGAACAGAGAGAGAGAGAGAGAGACAGAATCAATTTTACTTAGTTTTTCATATGGCTTTCATTGCTCTGACACTTTGTTATATATGTGGTGCTAGGGTTTGAACCTGCATCCTTGCACATGCCAGGCAAGCACCGTAACTGCTGAGCCACCGCTCCAGCCCAAGGCCCTAGCTCTTAAAGCTTCCACAACCTCAACACTACCACACAGCCTCTGGCATGTGACGCTCTGGGGCACAAACATCCACACTACAGCAATTGCTTATATAAAGTAGTGTGTGGCAGAGCATTTTAATGCAGAGAGTTTGTTCTGAAGTAAACTTAAAAAGAGTCAGCTCATTCAAAACATGTTTTTACTTCTAATTAACCAAGCATATATAAAGTCAAGAAACCAAGAAGTGGTGGTGCTAATAGTCAAGATAGCTGATTTATTTACATATGATTTCAATGATAGGATATAACAATAAGAATACAGCTAGTGTTTTAGTCAGCTTTTTGCTGCTGCAACTAAAGGACCTGACAAGAACAACTTTAGGAGGAAAGAGGTTTATTTAGGGGCTCATGGTTTCAAGAGGTCTACATTCAGAGAAAGTCAGTTCCATTCCTCGGGCTCTAGGTGAGGCTGTGCATCATGGCAGCAGGCATGGCTCCAGAGAACTCAAGGCCTCACACTGGGAAGCAGAGCAGAGCAGAGAAACGCCATGCCAGATAGAGAATACATACCCCAAAGGCACGATCCCCAGTGACCCACCTCCTCCAGCCACACCCTACCAGCCTACAGGGGCCAGTTAAGCCCTATGAGGGGATTAACTCACTGGTTAAGGCTTCTCTAACCCAATCATTTCACCTCAACTTTCCTGAATTCTCACACATGAGCTTTTGAGGGACATCTCACATTTAAATCATAACTCTAGGAAGCAAAACTAGACTCATCTTGAATGTTGAATCTGAGAAGTCTCAAATATGCTTGTCTGTCCTTCTTAAAATGGCACTGGTATTATTTCTGCTTTATTGCCAACTCCTGCTTACTTGCCTGAAGAGTAAAACTGGAAAGAGAATGAGTAGAGGGAGAAGAAGGATGTTAACCTGTGGGGGAAAATACAAGCAAAATATATAGTTGGGAAAGTATTTTAAAAACATTATTCCTCCACATTACTTTGAGGTATAAATTTCATCTTTCCAATAGTGAGGTACCCTGCTTACATGTCTTATAATCATAGCCTCTGGGGCTTATTCAGCTCCCGTCAAGGGTTCATCCTTAAAAATATTACCACAGGTATCAGCAGGAGGTACATGGATTTCATCCAAAGGCTCAGACAGAAGGTGAAGAGAAAGGGAAGAATTCACACAGTCAGACTGAAGGAAGAAGGCCAAAATCTTCATCATGTGCTTTCTTAAAGTATTTATGATTTGCCTTAAAGAATAGTTCTGAATTCAATTTGATTCCTTATTCAATATCTACAAAAGACTATAAGTGAAAATAGAAATATGTATATATAGAAAACTTTAGGAGAAAATTAAAAATTACCCATAGATTTAGGTCCTCTATTTTCCTAATAATGTGTAATGAATGACCACTCATTACACATTCATTATACATTATTAAATATTTTGAAAACATCATGAATCATAATTTGTGATATCTGGTTATTAGGACATTTCATAACTTGGGAAACCATTTGCTATTCTGAACATTTATTTCCTTAAGAGAGATTACCACAAGTAACATTGTTGATTTTTAAAAATACAAACTTTTTCTCATGGTCTTAACGTACAGTGCAAATGGCCTTATTGAAATCTTTAGCACCTTCTGATTGTGCTTGTATGTAGTTTTATTTATTCTGTGCAGTGGTCGGGATCAAATCCAGAGCCTGGTACATCCTAGGGAAGCTCTCTGCCACTGAACTGCATCTTGAGCCATGGCTGTAATTTTTAAATAAACAGAAAATAACCAAAGTTGGCTGTTACTCACTTATAATTCCGTCGAATTACAAGTTCTGTCCTTCTTTTGCTTGCTTTTGTATTTTCTTACATTTTTTTCTTTCTCTCCTTTTGACTTTCTAGCAAATTGAAAGATGCCAGCAACACATTCAGCATGGGAATAAACAGAAACAGGTTATTCAAGTGATCAAGATCTACTCTTATCTAGAAAAATAGAGAAAAGAGTTTCAGATGAATGTAGAAAGGGTCAGACTATTAATCATTACTATAATCAAGTATTAATAGTAGATGAATGTATTGAATCCAGCAAAAGATCAAAAGTATTCTTTTAAATTAAAAACCCTTTTTGTCTTGTCTTTTAGCAATGCTATTTGTCTTTGCTTTCCTTATTTTTTTGGTTTTTGTTTTTTGTACTGGGGATTGGATTGAACCCAGGGGCACTTAAGTACTGAGCCACATCCCACATCTCCAGTCCTTTTTATTTTTTTGAGACAGGGTCTTGCTAAGTTATTTAAGGTCTAAGCTGAGTTGCTGAGATTGGCTTTGAACCTGTGATCCTCCTGCCTCTGCCTCCCTACTCATCAGGATTACCGGCATGTGCCACTGCACCTGACCCTACATTTCTTTTTTACTTCATTCTTTTTCTATACAACAAATATTAAAACATGTTCAAAACCAATTTTAACAACTCATAGTAGTCAAAGGTTTCAAACTTACAATATTATGAAAATCTAAGAAATTACTAAGAAAGAAGCATGGTCCAGTGGTGAGAACTATCATCTCTGAGTCAGAAGCTAGAAATATTACTAAAAGCTGAATGACTTCAAAAAGTCATTTTAAATCCGCAGTGCTGTAAATTCTCAATCTTAAAAAAAAGGGGGATGTTTATCCTTTATACCTAATATTAATTTAATGAATATAATATTGTTAGGTCGATTCCAGGTGGCTGAAGGCAGGGCATCAGGCAGCCTGTGGGCATGAAAGAACAGCCAATCAGACACTGGCAGACAAGCTCCAATGGCGACTTGCAATGGCCCGATGATGATCGATGGAGTCAACAGCCAATCCCTGAAGCGTAAGGCTCCCAAGCTTTTTTTTTTTTTTTTTTTTAAGAAAGAGGGGACAGTGAGAGAGAGAGAGAGAGAAGCAATTTTTTATTTAGTTTTTCATGTGGCTTTCGTTGCTCCAGGACACTGTTGTGTACATGTGCTGGGGTTTGAACTCATGTACTTATGCATACCAGGCAAGCGACATAACCGCTGAGCCATTGCTCCAGCTCCCCTCCAAAACTTCTTCTGCCCACCCCAGACTATAAAGTCACTGCCCAGTGGGGCTGTGTGCCACTTCCTCTGCAGCCCTCACTCTGGCTGACCGGTGAATCTGGCCCAAGAGCCGCAGGTCCCAATAAAAAGGTTTTGCTCAGCTGCTTTTAGGCCTGACTCCTTTTTGAACATCCATGCCTGAACATTTGGTGCCGAACACCCATTTTTCCTGATTTTCACAGTTGATGCCGAAACCTGGGAGGGTTTTTGGGCCTCCCCCACTGGGGTTGAGGTCCACCCTTGCCCACAGACGCACCACTCTGTTTCCCTTCATTGAGACCACAGAAGTTGGGTAAGTTCTGTTGCCTTTCCCTTGGCTTTCAGATATCATTCCCCGTTCAGGAGGTCTGTCTGTTAAGTCGTGTGTGCGCCACATACCTCCCCACCCTGGCAGACTGTGGAGACACCCCGGTCTCTGGCTTGTCCCACTCATTCCATTCCAGGCTCCCTGAAGGCTGAGGAGACGTCTCAGCCTCAGCCTGCCCACCTATTCCTCAGGCAAGCACGATCAGAAGTTGGGATGCCTCCTTCTGCTCCTGTTCGCCCCCGAATAATACTGAAAGGCCATAGGAAACACTAATTCCTGTCTGTACTTTCAAATCCTCACTGACTTGGGAAGTTACTGTCCCTGGACAGTGAAATGATAAGAGATGCCATGTGTTCAGGCCTTTTGGGATTTGCGCTCTCGTCCCCCCTCTCCTTACTTAGCCTCCTCACTCACTGTCTCTGGGTTGGGGGCAGGAAGATGCAGTCACTGCCACCCAGAAACTAGAACAGCAACTCCAAAAGGCAGTAGAGGCATCTGCTGCCTCTCTGGCCTCCCTACAAAGACAAATGACTTCCATTGTCCAAGTTTTCTTGCAGAGCCACCAAGCACTAGATCTCCAGAGAGCAGACAAAGGGGGAGCATGTCTATTCCTAAAAGAGGAATGCTGCTACTATATTGATGAAACTAGGCTGATCAAGAAAAACATCGGAACTCTCAGACGTCTGAACCAGAGATTTAGGCAGCAGCAGTCAAATGAACCTTGGCCAGAATGGCTAAACTCTACTCTTGTTACCTGGCTGACCCCCATCCTTACTCCCATATTAGTGATATGACTTCTTCTAATGACTGCTTCCTGTCTCCTCAGGTTTGTCCAAAACCACATGAGTGAGGTCCCTGGAGTAACATACAACGAAATGCTCTTGCACCCTCACAGTCGCCTCCCTACTGATGAACCAACACCTGAACCTTCCCCTCCCCCACAATGCCCCATAAAACAGCAGGAAGTAGCCAGATGGGAATTGATACCCTAATAGCACCAAAAAGGTTAGGATGTTAGGTAGATACCAGGGAGCTGGGGGCAGGGCATCAGACAGCCCATATTCTCAGGTGGCTGGATGGGGGCAGGGTATCAGGCAGCCCATGCGTGTGAAAGAATAACCAATCGGATGCTAGCAGACAAGCCCCAATGGCATCTTGCAATTGTCCAATGATTGATGGAGTCACCAGCCAATCCCCGAAGGACAAGGCCCCCAAACTTCCTCTGCTCACCCCAGACTATAAAGTCACTGCCCAACCAGGGCCTTGTGCCACTTCCCCAGCCCACCCTCACTCTAGCAGGCTGGTGAATCTGGACCAAGAGCCACCGATCCTAATAAAAAGGTTTTGCTCAGCTTCTTTTAGGCCTGACTCCGTTTTGAACATTGTGCCTGAATATTTGGTGCCAAATCCCCTTTTGTCCTGATTTTTACAAATATTATAGTATATTTCAGTTAGACCATAAATATTTATTGAGAGCTTTTTGGTATCCCAAACATTATTCTAGAATAAATAAAAAAAGATGTGTAAGGTCTCCAATTTCATGGAATTTATATTGATGAGGATTATGACTTAAAAAATTATGACAAATGTTATAAAAGGAAATATACAAACTTCTCAGACAGCTGTAGAGCCTGGGATTTAACTATGGAGGGAATCACCAGGTAAGAGGTGATTAAGGCCTCAGAAGAGGTGGATAATAGAAAAAAAAAGACTGGTACTTTCAAGAGTTATCAATTTGGCCCCTTTTAGGAACAAAAATAGCAAAAAGAACATGCTTCACTGACTTATGGAGAGTTAAAAGAAACAGTTGCCCACATTTAAGAACTTTGAGATTCTACCAGAAAAAAAAATCAGATTTCCTGATTTTCTTTAACAATTGGAGGGGGCATGGGAATGAAGCTCAGTAGTGGTGTGCTTGCCCCTAGCATGCAGGAGGGTCCTCAGGTGATCCCCAGTAGCAGTGAGGGGGAGCCAAGTCCAAATAACTGGAGACTGACACATGGCAGCCATCAGCTGAGCTGAGCAGTAGCTGCTCTCATTGGGCTCCTCTGCTTTTCCAACTGTTTGGAGCTCTCTAAATCCAGTCCTTTTGGTCTTTTTATGAGGCTTCAATAGGCAGTCGTAATTGATCAAATCATTGGCCTTTGATGGTCAATTCAATTTCCATCTCTTCTCCCTTCCCCAGAGTTCAGAGAGCAAGACAGGTAGCTTTAATCTCTGGGCTGGCTCCTTTGCAAAGAGGCCACCCCTCATCCCCTGGCAACTGTCATCTCATTAGCATACAAAAGACACTAATAATTTCAGAGATTCTAAGGATTTTAGGAGTTGTCTGCAGGAAATTGGGAAGTCAACAAAATTTCACAACATCACAGTGTCAGATATAGCAGGCCTGGTCAACCTCAGCTTAACGGATGCACTAAGGAAACTTAAGCAGGGAAATGATACGCTCATATTTGAGTTCCAACTTTTCTGGAAGCAGTGTGGAAAGTGGACTGCAAAAAGTATCTGGAAAACTGAAAAATAAAAAGTATCGATTTGGCTTATATTGTCAAGTTTCAGACAAAAACCAAGACTGAATTTTAAATTGTGTGCAGAATAGGTTTTACCCTGATAGAGAAAGGCACTGCGACTCTAACTCTTAAAAATATAATAGTCTTACTTGAGAAAACATTGACTGAAATTATTCTAACACAGAAGGGAAAAATTTTTCATAAAAAGTGAAAAACCTGATGATCAAACCTGAGTGATAAAACTTTCCCGTATGTTGCAGAAAAGCCTTTCCCTTGCTCAACACAGCACATCCTAGTATTATTCAAAAAACTCAGACACACTAAAAAAGAAAAGGTTATAACTCAGAATGACCCACGGGGCTTACTTCCTGTTAGATTCTATCCCTGGTTCTGCTCTATAATTCTTTTTGAATACATTTCAGCAATGATTCATCTTGTCAGTCTGCCAGTAGTCTTTTCCTACTGAGCAAGTGTTGTACTTCACGTACTTCAGCAGAACACAATCAAGAACTTGCTCACACTGCTCCCGATTACCATATTTGTTTCTCAAAAATGTTGCTATTTATTTTAATCAGTAATATGCCTAAGACTAAATATCATATGACAAACTGTGAAAGTTAATTTAAAACACTCCAGGAACATTAACAACGGGGTACTTTGGCCTGCATTTTAGGGACTTGGCCTGCTTCATCCAGGCCTCCTGCCTTGGGTCTGTGGAAGCCCCATGTCCAGGGTGGGGCCAGCCAGCTGCAGTGGGCACTGTAGCACATCTAATAACACACTCTTTTTTGGTGGCTCTTAAGCCCTAATGGACTAGTGAGATTTTAGTCAAGACCATCATTTTGTTATTGGAGTTTCCCCTTGCCCTGCCCTACCTCAAGGCTCAGATCTGAAGTCCATGATGATTTGAGCTAAAGTAATAATAATAGCTAATATATAGAGAGTTAATATGTATTGATTCATTTAATCCTTAAAAAAAAACCCTATCAGATAAGAGAGAAGTTATCCTTTACACAGATAAGGAGACTGGGCCATTTAGTGGTTAAGTAAACAGCTCTTCTACTCCATGGCCAAAGCTAATAAGTGGTGAAGTTAGAAGAATTTGAACCGTTGTTATTGACCATCACAAAACAGCTCTAGAGACCATACTTTTTTTTTTTTTTTTTTTACTTCTTGGGAATTGAATTCAGAAGTGCTTTACCACTGAGCTTACATTCCCAATCCTTTTTAATTTTTATTTTGAAACAGGGTCTTGCTAAATTGCTGAGGCTGGTCTTGAACTTTCAATCCTCCTACCTGAGCCTCCTGAGTCATTAGGATTATAGGCATCTGTCACCCGCCTATACCCAGTGTAGAGCCCATACTTTAAATCTCTATGCTACAAGCCTTCTGCTATACTTGGACTCAGCCTTTCTCTGTGCTATTTAAGGCTTTAATGGGTGTGTCTCCTTCTAGTAGACTCCATGCCTGCCATGAAAATAGTCCCCTGAGGCACACATCCTATCAGTCCCAGCATGCATAACTGGAAAGCAGTAACAACTGGAATTTTTGCTTTTCCTACTTAATGCCCATATATATTGCAGCCGACATTTTTTCCTTAACTGGGCAGAAGTGACAGCACAGAACAAATAAAGAATCTTCCCTCCACACTAGGTCAGAAACAGAAAGGGAAGGAAACCCTCTTTTCCATGGTACCTTATGGAGGCTTGGTTCGCAGCAAGGACCATGTGTTGCTAGGATCCAAATTTTCAGCTAAAACTCACATCTACTTTCCCCCCAGAGACAACTTATTAAGCCAAATTCATGGAGTCACCTCTTGAACTGTCCTTCTCAACTCTCTCATTTCCATACAAGATGCACATCCTACCTATAAATTATTTTTATTTATCCATTTCCCTCTATAGGCATCCTCAATAATTCACCATCATCTCTCACCTGAATTACTAAAAAACACAACCTACCTGGTTTCCCAGATTCTCATCCACAATTCCCATTGCAGTTTTTACAATTTAACCAAGAAATCTTTGAGCCAGGTGCAGTGGTACATTCATATAAACCCTGCTACTTGGGAGGCTGAGGCAGGAGGATCACAAGTTTTGAGGACAGCCTGGGCAACTTAGAGAGACTCTGTTCCAAATTTTAAAAATATAAAAAAGGGTGCAAACAAGCTTAGTGGTAGATTGCCCCTGGGTTCAATCTCCAGTGAAAGAAAGAAAGTGGTGGGAACGGAAGAGACTGCAAAATTCAAATATGGTCAAGGTATGTCTGTGCATAAAATCCTTCAATGTCTCTCCATTGCTTTTATGATAAATCAAAACATTTCAACATTTCTTTGAACCTGGCCCTGGTATCTTTCCAAACCCATCTTTCATAATCCTTCCCAAAAGTCATCCTTCATTCTCTTCCATCAACTGCTCATAGCTTCTCTTGGTTTTACTAAACTAATTTATTTTTTCTTTCCTCCTGATGCTTACACAACTTTCCCCCCACAGTCTGACTGTCCCTTCTTTGCCAGGCTAACTCCTTCATATTTTGTGTCCTTCCCCATTGTTTTCATGGATGGTTGCATTTTAATTGTTATTCCTTGTATAGTTTGCATCTCTGGCTAAACTGTAAGCTACAAAGGAACAGGAACTACTTTATTTTTGATTACTATTGTATCCCTAGCACCCATTACAGTGCCTGGCAAATACTAGGTACTTGGTAATCATTTATTGAATGAATGAGCACATTCATTCTGCTACATGATGAGTTAAATAAGTTCCCATAGATCTATTTGGAAGCTAAACTTTCAAATTAAGTTCTGAAATAGTTTGTTAATAATTTAAGAATTTGCTCAATTTTGTCCACATTGATTTAAATATGGAATGTATTTTTATACAATCACCTCTTCCCTTCCACTCTAATAACTACTTCTGGATTTCAAGCAAGCAGAACTATAAAGTAAAACTGTGATTTCAAGTGGAAAATTTAGAAAATGGCATTAGGAGAATTAGAAAAATTAGTTTATTATTTGTTTTTTTGGAAGTGGGAGTCGAACACAGGACGTTGCGGATGCCGTGCAAGCGCTTCTTTGCCGCTGAGCTACATCCCAGCCCGAAAAATTGGAAAATAGAAAAAGTAAATGCTATTTACAAAGTGTCAACATATTAATTGAATACTGAATGCCCAATGACCACAGAGTCTGATACTTAATTGGTACCCCCAAAATATGTAGATTTTCCTTATGAATGAAGCAAGTTTTCCAAATGGCCTTATCTCAACATCCCTGATAAAGAAGGATATTGATAACACTGCAGATGCTTTTTTCCGCAGAACCAAGTTGGAATGTCAACTTTAAATGTTAAGTTTCTAGCCGTCTGGTGGAATAAGATTATTTTGTGGAATCTTCCCCAATAGATTAAAAGCTGTGTATCAAACAAGCCTTTGTGGAACTGAGTCTTACAAAAGATCGAGAAGTTATATTAGTGTAGTTCTGCGGGGAAGAATGGCTATGGACAAAGATACTGTGGCCAAAGGTGGGAGCTGGGAGCTGGGAGCAATAGGCAGTTCAGAAGAGTTGGGGTGCCCCAAGGCTCTGTGTTAGGGACACTGAGATTTTGGTTAGTACTAAAGTTTTAAGGTGAGCCTTATCTGGCAGTTGATCCAGGATATTTAAAGGGGCCTGAAATAGTACTTGGGTATTAGAACTTCAAGATAGCACAAGCACAACCTTTGTGATGGAATCTTTGCCCGATTTAGCACCACTGTAATGCCACATCGTAAGATAGGCAATTAGCTCATATTCATAGGTTGCAAAGAAAAGATGGTAACATTAAAGTCAGCAAAAGCAATAACATACCGATGCCCCCAAAGCTTCACGCATGGAGTGATAAAAAAGAATTTTGAGGAAACACGTACAGCATTGTTTAAGTAAATAAAGGTTTCTTTCTCAAAGATAACAATTAAGAGCTATGAACACATAGATTTGAAGAGGGAAAAAAATGTTAAAAATGAAAACATGAAGATGGAGATGGTGGCACACACCTGTAATTCCACTGACTTGGGAGGCTGAGGCAGGAGAATTGCAAATTCAAGGCCACCCTGAGTAACTTAGTGAGATCCTGCCTCAAGTTTTTAAAAAATAATAATAATAATTTTAAAATATAAATGAAAATACAACTTGAAATTAAAAATCTCAACCAGTGGCCTTGGCAGTAAATATAACTAAAGAATTAATGATGATATATCTTGAGAAATTTTACAGAATGTATAGCAAAGGAAACAGCTATGGAAAGAGTGCTAAAGGATAGGAAGAGAAAGTTAACATCTACCTGGCTAGAGGTCTAGAGAAGAAAATAGGAAGAGGGGCAAAATTTAAAAACATAAAGAGTGCAATGTTGAGCCGGACACAGTGGCACACACCTATAATCCCAGTGACATGGAACGCTGAGGCAGGAGGATAGCAAGTTCAAAGCCAGCCTAAGCAATTTAGTGAGGCCCTCAGCAACTAAGCAAAACCCTGTCTCAAAATAAAATCTAAAAAGGGCTGGGGCTTAGTGCCCTTGATTCAATCCCCCATACCAAGTGGTGGTGGGGGGAAACAATGTAATGTTGAGATCTAAAAAACACAAATATTCACAGATTCAGGAATCATAATATATTTCAAGTAGGCTAAATTAGCAACAAAATTGAATCTTGAAAACATGAAGTTACATACAAAGGAGAAACAATTGGAATAAGAGCAACTGCAAAATGGAAGTCAGGAGAGTGAAGGAATAATCTCTTCAAATTATTCAGAGAAAAGATTATCAACCTGGAATTGTGTATCCAACGTAACTATCCTTCATGAATGGGCAGAGTAATGACAATTAGAGGCTGGGCATAGTGCTGCACACCTATAATCCCAGTGACTCTGAAGCCTGAAGCAGAAGGATTACAAGTTCAAGACCAACTTGAGCAATTTGGCAAGACCCTATCTCAAAATTTAAAAACTAGAATTAGAAGAGCCAGAGATGTAGCTCAGTGTTAAAGCACCCCAGATTTAATTCCCAATACCAAAGAAAAAAGGGGGGCGGGGGAGGCTGGAGAGGTGGCTCAGCAGTTGTGGCGCTTGCCTGGCATGCGTGAGGACCTGAGTTCAAACCCCAGCACTGTACACAACTAAGTGTTGGAGCAACAAAGGCCAGATGAAAAAAAAAAAAAAAAAACTAAATAAAGTTGTTTCTCTATATATATCCCTCTCTCTCACTGTTCCTCTTTCTTTAAAAATAAAAAAGGTATGTTTAGATGAACCAAATGTGACTATTTCTAAACTAGTGGAGAGAAAATTATAAAAACCAATTTCACAGATTAAAAAAGAAAACGAGAAAAAGGGGTACAAACACTTGGGACAAATAAAAAGTACACTGTAAAATGGCAAAAACAGATGCCATCAATAATTTTAATCAATATATACCAGCTAAATATTGGGGTTTTTTAAAAGAGAGAAGGAGAAAGTAAGAGAGAAAGAGAGGGAAAATCAATTTTTATTTATTGTTTCATCTGGCCTTTGTTTCTCTGACACTTAGTTGTGTATGTGGTGCTGAGGTTTGAACCTGGGTTCTCATGTATGCCAGGCAAGTGCTGTAACTGCTGACTCACCATTCCAGCCCCTCAACTAAATATCTTAAAGATGAAACTTGATGGATTGAAAAATACTCAACTACACGTTGCTTTTTAAAAAAGTCCAACAGAAAGACCAATAGAGGGAAAGAGAAAGGAGAGGGGGTAGACGGATACTGGGGACTGGATTTATAAGCTACACTGCATGCCTTTACAAAAATGTAAATGTTTTATCCTATTGTCAAAAATATCTAAAAAGAACAGGGGGAGATAAGAAGGGAAGAGAAAGGAAAACCTTGGAACAGGTACATTCCAGGCATTTATAATATATAACTGAATATACTATTGTCATGTATATAAAAAATGTTCTTCATAGTTATAAGAATTATTTTGCTATACTTGGGTATTCTAGGAAAAATATATGACCCAGAAAGAGAGGCAAGGGACAAGAGGACGGGAGAGGGGGAAAGGGGAGCTGAAGGGGATATTGGCCAAACTGCATCGCTGTATTGTGTGCATCTATGAATATGTGACAACAAATCCCATCATATGTACAACTAAAATGCACCAACAAAAATAAGAAAAAAGATAAATATATACTTAAAGAGGACTAAAAAATAACTAGAGCAAATACTTACAGAAAGTTACAAGGTTGAAAAAGACGTACTATAACTAAAAGAAAGTCTAGTCACATAAATATGAAACAAATTTGCCACAAGCATTACTACGTCAAAAGTTAAGAAATGTACAGGATTTACTTCCTAAGAAAGGTATACCAATTCTAATTTTGTATAAAAACAATATGTTCTCAAAATATATCATCTGTGAATAACAGTTTTGCTTTTCCTTTCAATCCTTTTGCCTTTTGTTTCCACGTCTATTTGTACTAACTAGAATATCCAGCAGTGTTTTACAGAAGTGCTAATAACAAACTTCTTTGTCTTAATCTGGGTCAAAAACAAGAAGCCTTTGGAGATGTCATCCTCAGCTGTAAAACTGACATGCTTTTGATAGTCTCCTTTATTAAGGAAGTTCTCACTACTCCAGGTTTTAATTGACAAACATTTTTTATCTGCATATAGTGGGAGATCCTATGATTTCTCTTTTATCTGTTAATGTGGTAAATTAAAGCAAATTGCTTATGAATATTGCATTCCTAGGATTTAACCAATATGGTCATGATACATGATCCTTTCTACTTACTACTGAATTTTGCTTGTTCAAGTTCTGTAACAAATTCTGATCTCCATAAACCTTTTTGTTCATGGAGTCTGTTATTTTTCTTTCCTTTCTCATACTGTTTCCGTCCTGTTTTAGAACTGAGGTAATAGTGGTGATCTGACCACGATGGCCTTAATGTTTCTCTTAGCTTGACCAAACTACAGGCAGGCTTTTTCCTGATTACAGTCCCTGACCTCCCTTTTTGTAGAGCATTTTTCTCTAAATGGTAAACTATTTCTCTGCCACTTTGAAATATAAATTTTCTACAACCCAGGAATGTCATTTTGTTGTTGTTGTTGTTGTTGTTTTTCTTTATCCTTTTAGGACTTGAGAGCCAAGTCCTAAATAATCAAGAAAGATAAGATAGGACCCCTGTCTCCCAGTCTGAGAGGATAGGAGTCTAATTTTGAAAAGGAACAATTAACAAACACAGATGCCCTAATCATATTAATCTACCTCCCCCCAACCTTTCTCCTATTGGAACAGTTTTGTTTCCATTATTTAATTTTTAAAATATTTTTTCATAAGTGGTAAAAAATGCTCAAGTACAATGAATAGTCACAATTTGTGCCCAACATATAAATATATAATTATAAATTTTAAACATTTTCTGGTTTAAAAATAAATCTTATATTCTGAAATAGTCTTATATAAAGTTCTGCTTGCCTGTTTAACTGATCCCGTGCAATTTTGGTTTTATCCCTCCTAACATGAGAGAGAATAGACCCACTTTTTCTATTTTCTGAAGGATTTTTTGTAGGACTGGATCTGTTTCTTTCCTGAATGTTGAGTAGAAGCAGAACTCGTCAACAAAAGGCATATGGGTCTAGAATTTTTGTGCTAAATGTTTTGACTAACATTCCATTTCTTCATAATATCGTTTTTGTTTTCTCTTAATACCTGAAACATCTATATTTTTGTCATACTTCTCATTCCTGATAATTCCTTTTTGTGTCTTTACTTCTTTATGAGTCCTGAGAGGTGTTTGCATTTAATTTTATTGGTTTTTAAAATGAATTAATTATTGCTTGGATAATAATAACTGTATATTTGTTTTCTATTCCATTACCTTTTTCTCATTTATTTTTCTTCCTTTTGCTACCTGGGAGTTTAATTTTCTATTGTTTTTCTAATTATTAGCATTGTTGGGCCAATGACTGATTAAGATAATCTATTACCAATTCTAAAAGTCTGAACATTTCCTTGGGCTTGGGATGTAGCTCCGTAGTAGAGCATTTGCCTAGCATGACCAAGGCCCTGTGTTTGATTCCTCATCACCGCAAAATAAATAATAAATAAACATGAAGACTTATTCTTGTGATCTAAAACAAGACAAGAATGACTAATAACACCATTTATATTCAATATTGTACTGAAAATAATTTTCAGTGCAATAGAAATGAAAAGGAAGTGAAAGTTATAAAGATTGAAAGGAAAAATAAAATTGTATTTCTCACAGATAATCTGGTTGTTCATGTAGACAGTCTAAAAGAATTTATGGAAAAATCTATAAGGACGAGTAACAAAATTTAACAATGCCACCAGACATAAAATCTGTATACAATAGTCAGTTGAGTTTTTATATGGCAGAAACCAACTAGTAGAATATTAAATTTTAAAAAGATACAACATTCCCTACCATAAAAATATTTATCAATCAAAAAACAATTCAGAATATATAAAAATCACATCCACAAATCAATGAGAACTAGCACATAGTCCAATAGTAAGGTAGATAAAGAACAAAATATGCACTTAAACAGAAAATTTAAATGGTAACAAACACATAGATGGACTGTATTTTTATAGCTATCAGGGGAGGGCATTTTAAAATCCATTGGCAAAAAGTTTAAAGTACTAATAAACCTACGACAATGTGGAGTCACAGGAACTCTTTAATGGGAGCAGACACTGACTCAAGCTTGGACGACTGCTTGCTGTTATCCACTATTGTTGAAGTTACGACTGCCTTTGAGCCCAAAAATCTCACTCTTAGGATTTAAGCATACGGTGCATCAACTGATATGTACAAGGACATTTTTAGCAGCATTATTCAGTTTTCAAAAACTGGAATTAGCCCAGATCCCTATCAATTGTAGATTTGGATAAATGTACTGTGACACAATTATATGATGTAATGCTCTGCAGAAATGAAAATGAACACACTGAAACTGGGTACAAAATACGAATGAATTTTGAAGCCAAACTGAGGGTGTCAAAAGGCAAAACTGCCACAACTTAAAGATTTTAATTGGCTTTATTTTCAGTTCTGGAATTATACAACACTTCAATGCATAATACAGAATATCTCTGTCTCTTTCCTTTTTTTGTTTTTTTTTTGGCACTCAGGACCAAATCCTACATGTTAGTCAAATGCTCTGCCACTGATTTACATCCCCAGCCTGGAATAAGCATTTGATGACCTTAATAAAGGAGGTTGGATGTTTAGACAGAGAAGACTTTAAAGAAACCAAAAACAAAACCAAGAACTGGACTTGGTTAGGAGGGCCTTCTTGATCTGGACCCTGCTTTTCTATCCAGACTGGGTTCCCACAAAGGTGATGTGACAGGGATATTGATCCTCATGCTGTCCCTGCCCACTGTGCTTTCTGGTCTGCTGTCTAACATTGTTTCTTCTTAAAACTCTGAACTGGCTGTCCTCCTCTGCTCCTTGGACTAGCACTCTTCACTGGCCTGACTCTAACTCCCCCTTCAGGTCTTAATATGTTTTACTCCCTCTATATGGCTGTGAACCCTAGAGATAGACCATACTCTTATGAAGAAATTCAGCACCTATATTTTGGAACATTAATCTGACTTTGCTAAAATTATTGTAAAATCCTGTTTACCTGTCTTCTCTCCCAAAAGTTCTATCAGGGCAGGGATGAGTGTGACTCATTTCCTACTACCAGTCTGGCCACAGCATAGCACTTGGAATGAGGGGATGCTCCATAAACACTGAATGAATGAACAAATGGACGAATGCACACATACAGGATGGATACATTTTCCAGCTTCATCCACCTAGTCGCTTTTCTTCATTCCTAGGCCCTACAAATACCAAAGCTAAGGGAACAAAAGGTATAGAAATTACAAAATGATTCTGATGTGAGGGGGTACATTAGATATATTTTCACTTTTTAAAAAATTCTGTAAATTCTTTTCTTGTGCCTCCCACAGAGTATTATATATTGCAAATAGTCTTAGAATATGCCCTGCTGTTCACCTCTCATGGCAAACCTGGTCACTTGTCTAGAATGAAACAGTTTTATCTTTCCAATTTGTATGCTAAGCATGTCACATTACCTTTGATTCACTCCTTACTCACTTTGCCCTTCTCAAAATAGCTTTTAGAAACTCATTCTTCTCAAAAGTGAATAGAATTCTAAGAAGTAGAATGAAACTTAAAGAAGAAAATCCAAATGAAGAATGTTCACAAAACACCCACACATCAACAGAGTATTATTCCATAGTATACACATGATCATTGTTTCTTAAAAGCAAGAGGCAAAGCAAAACAAAACAAAAACAAAGAGACCAGATTAACTTTCCTTAAATTAATTTCTCATAAATCCTATGACTTTCCCCCCTGAAGTATTTCTGATATAGAGCATCACAGTAAATATGCATAAAATTTAATCACTATAGATTAAGAAAAGGTCTTTATTACTTTTGTTTTAATTAATGGAAACAGAAAGAATGCTCAATATGAAAAGATTATATTCATGATTACTCTAGGTTATAGGCTATCCTAAATAACTTTTGAAACATTGAAAGGAATAATTTAAAGCAAAAATACATGCACACACATACATAAAATGATAGAACAAAAAAGATGACAAACGTGAATGCCTAATGAGGCAAAGGTGTATCCTACGTGTTGAAAAACCATCAACTGAAACTCCGTAAAATCTCATATAAAAGTAAAACAATAATTACACTGATGGTCAAGAGCAGGGAACCGACAAACTACAGGCATTTATATTTATGTCACTCTAGTAATCTAATCTGAGACAGTAATACCCTAAGATAAAGGAATTGCTGTTCCTGAAAATTCACATTTAGTAGCAAAACTTACTAAATGGAAAGATACTAGACACCAAAGCAAGATAATTCTGTGTCCTTGATTTCTGTGTGATGGTTCCTTGCAATTGTGGGACTACCAGAGATCAAATCAGGATACGCTCCTATGCTTTTAATAAATATGTCTGTTTTAATGAGTACACGAACAGCTCCACTTCTCCATTCAGCAGAACATTTCAGGAATTAAGGTCATTATTATTATTACTCGCAAAATTAAATAGCATGTTTCCTATATAGGAAGACTACTGCCAATGTTTCAAAAAAATGCTATATGCACATATAATATTATACTGTCTTATTCTATTTATAGCTCATTCAGTCCCTCTTTTCACTCCTAACTCTATTCCAGCATTCAGCTAATGTTAATAATTGCTCAATAGCATTTTATGATTTTAGCTTAGGGCATCTTCTCTTTCTCTGGGCCTTACTCAAAACTGGCAGCATTTCAGGTCACCTGGTAAATGGCCAAAGCCGGAAAGACAAAGTGGTCTATGCTCCTTTCAAAGCATTCCAAGTGTTGGGACTTTTTCTTAGTGGTACAAGGCCAAAAGTACAGTAAATTGTTTTTTCCCTTTGGTGCGAATATCTTGATTTCTCCCAGATACACTTTCAATGTGGAAACAGGATCTGGCATCAGGGTTGTCTGGCCTTCCCCTGGTTCAATTGAAGCTGATAGTGTAAACAATCACGTTTGGGAATTGACTAAGGGCTTTTCCCTGCCATGACTTAGGTAAAACATCCATTTACTAGACTTAGAGTTTTTATGATTTATGTTATTATGGTTACTGAACTCCCAATTCTTTCCTAGAGAACTCATCCACAATCAGGGATGGCCAGAGAGTTCTTCCAGGCAGGCCAGTCTGATGACTGTGCCAATCTCACTGCCTATTATGGTCTTGCCTGGTCTCTGACACTCCTATGGGTAACACAGTACACTCAAACGCAGTACTTCGTACCAGCATTTCTGGACTAGAGAGAACAGCATTTTAAACAGATGCATTAGACCAGATATTTTAAAAGATCCATCATTCCTTCAATATATATTTCAGGTGCTTGGTAAAGAAACTATCATATAGATGCTCCAGATCTGGTTATTTCTAATCAAAATGTTCTAAATTTAGACATTTCTAATATCCTAACACTTCAACTTTTTTGACTGTTGGATGCACTTTTACGTTTGTGTTTGTGTATGTGAAGACAAAAGTTGTTATAATCAACCTGTTGGTCTATTGGTGTATGAACCATGCTGACAAATTTTATAAAACCAAAATGCCCTTGACCAAGCATCCACGAAACCCATTCCCACTTACGTGTACTTCCCACTTTGGGATTAACACATTGGCATGTTCTTGCCCACCATTCTTTGTGCGGTGTGTGTGTGTGTGTGTGTGTAAAATTTTACTTTCAAAGATTCATTTAGTACTCTGGGCATGCCAGGATATAATTCAAATCAATGATCCATTGATGAAACCATATGGGGCATTAAGAAGACTATTGACTTTTTATCCCACTGGTTGGAAAGGAAGTAGCTTTTCAGGATACAGAAAAGAATCACTTTTCTGTCAAGAAAGGCACACTGGGGCTGTAGGGTACAGTGAAGCATGCCTATAATCCTAGCTACTCAGAAGGCTAAGGCAGGAAGATTTTAAGTTCAAGGCCAGCCTCAGCAACTTAGTGAGACTGTCTCAAAATAAAAATTAAAAAGGGCTAAGAATGGGCTGGAGAGGTAGCTAAGTGGTAGAGCGCTTGCATGGCATGTGCAAGAACCCAGGATGATCCCCAGCACCACATACACAACTAAGTGGAGGAAAAACAAAAACCAGATGAAAAAAATAAAATTAACTCTCTTTCTTTCACTTTCTAACTCTTAAAAAAAAAGAAGGGGGGAAAGGAATGTGACTCAGTGGTAAATCTCCCTCAGTTCAATCCCTGATATCAGAAGAAAGGACAAAATAAAGGCAGGGAAGGAGGGAGGGAGGGAGGAGGGAAAGACACACTGGAGCTTTTAGTTTGAAGACACTGAAATAGTGGAGTTACTTTGTTATCACATTGTAACTCAGCTTATACTAACTTTGAATTCAATTCGTAGTTAAACACTGAGTTTGATTCTTGATTCTTTCAGTTCAATATTTACAGGGCAAAGTCCCTGAATTTACATCCAATTTTTTAAACTTTAATAACTTTAAGCTATCATTCTTTGGGTTTTATTCATTCAATGCCAGCAGAAGAAGCCTCCCTACTCTGATATCTTTGAATTCTTCCATCCTTCATATTTCTTCATGATAGATAGAAACTATTCTATGGCCCAAATTTGATCTTTTATTGATATCTTTTTCTGGTGACTATAGGCAATAGCTTACCTAGTCAATCATCATAGACCATCACACCTTACATATCCCTTTGGCATAGATCTGAGGATCTATGTCCTGAAATTCCTCATCACTTTATTTCTTGCTTAGAAGCATCAGAAACGGACCCTGGAAAACAAAAATAATTTACTGGAAGGAAATTAGGGAATCTCAGAGATGACCAGAAGTTAGGGGACCAGACTTGGTATGATAAAGAAACCAAGCGAGCACATTCCTTATCTTTTGATAAGGAATGAAGAAATCAGAGGTAATAACCACCTGAAAGCTGGAAAAGCTGTGGTTTCCATGGAAAAACTTTTGGCTGTTCTCTGCTTTCTTACACCACTTGCTCAGAATTCCATATCTTGGGAAAGAGTTTTCAATCAGTGAAGTTTAGACCACAAGCTCACCCACTAGAATTTCCAGGGATTAGAACAGGCCTGGTCTTCTAAGTTTAGTTCTTAGAGGCCTAGATGGACCTGAAATTCTCTCCTAACACTATTATACAAAATGGGAAGGTTGTATATCTTCACAGGGTTCTACTAGAGAGAAGAATGGATGCTAGATAACATCACCAAAAAAAATGTAGCTGTCCACCAAGGAAGTGAGGGAAGGAGAGAATAATATGGTCCTTAATAAGAATGGTTCATGGCTGCATTATGTTATTAGGTTATTATAGGAACTCATAAAGTGCTCACTTATCAAATGCAATTTTTTTTCTTGCAGAGTCATGCAGTTGAAGAGACTTTAGAATGATACGAACTTTAATTCAAACCAAATTCTCTCAATTATTACATGCTTTGGGGCAAGTTCCTTAACCTCTTTGGATCTCTGTTACCTTCAGGAGTCATCTGGAGATTCTGAGTTAATATATGTAGAATGCCTTGACACACATCCTGCACTGTACAAACATTAGTTTTCATCCACTGTGAATTAGTCATGGTTCTCCACAGAAACTGAACCAATAGTATGTGTGTATATATATAAAGCAATTCATTTTTAAGAAATCAGTTCACATGGTGATGGAAGCTAGAAAGTTCAAAATCTGCAGGGTGGGTGATCAGGATGGAAACTCAAAGAACAGCCATTTGTGAAATTCAAGTCCAAGACCATCAAGACGAACTATGAAGAAAAGTGCAAATGCAGTCTGCAATAGAATTCTTTCTTATTCAGGGTAAATCCATCTTTTGTTCTACTCAGATCATCACCCAATTGGATGAGACCCACCCATATTATGGAAAATAATCTGCTCCACTGAAAGTCTGTCAATATGAATGTTAATCTCATTCAGAAACAATTTCTTTTTTTTTTTACTGGGGTTTGAAGCCAAGGCCTTACATATGCCAGGTAAGCACTCTACCATTGAGCTCCATCCTCAGCCCTTTTTATTTTATATTTTGAGATAGGGTCTAAGTTGTCCAGTTGGATTTGAATTTGCAGTTCTCCTGCCCCAGCCTCCTCAGCCCCGAATACCCATGCCCAGTCCTAAATACTCTTATAGAAATTTCCAAAACAATGTATCTGATCTCTGAGCCCTGCCAACCTTATATATGTAATTGACCATCTAAGAGATGCTATTTTCCAGAAAACAATAGTCCTTCTTTCTCTGACTTTAATGAAGCACTTTAATAGGCTGTTAAAACCAGTTTGGAAAAGGGTGCCAGAGATAGGGTCTATGGCAGTGAAGGAGTGGTAGGTGAGAAACCTGAAATAGCAGGTCCCAGAGGTTAGGTCCTCGAGCTTTGGAAGAAGCTCATTCCCAAAGGAATCCTCTGCTATGGCAAGAGAAAAGTATGGTTTGACACCAAAGAAAATGAAAATGTTGCCAATAACTCCTATCAACAAATCTTGAATTCGGTCAAAGACGAGCTGATCATCTGTAAGCTGGTGACTGTCCACTGCTTGAACAATGCTGGAATAGCACTTTGGCCCACCACAGGGCAGGAAAGTAGGCACAGGTAAACAGAATGCTTATGGCCAATGTTCAACCGCAGGCGGATGGCCAATGTGGCAATGATAAAGACTGCTTAGATTGTCTTCTCAGAAGCTGTCTTGAACCTGGAATACTGATGGCTAACTGTAACATGGCATGCACTTAGAGAACAGACGATTCTCATGAAACACTATCTCCAGTCTAAAGGCAGATGGGGCTTATCAAAGGCCTTGGATGACTACGCTAAGGTCACTGGTGCTAGGAACATCAACTGCAGGTCACAAAGGAAAAGACTGTCCAGACCCTATCCAAAAAGAAAGAGACTAACAATCTCCTTCTCTATCTGTATTTGGTGGCCTCATCAACAATGGATGATCCAAAAAGCCCAAGCCTTAATCTGGGGTCAAAATAATTAGGGAAAAGAACAGAGTATCTTAAAAATTTAATAAAGTAAATTTTTAAAATAATATCCCTAAATAAAAATGTGTGTAATATTTATGTTTAACCACATGAAATTGCTATTATCGGACCATGTTTAACCTACAAAAATGGCAATTTCTCATGGTTCTGTTTAATTTAAGGGTGTTAGAGTGAAGCACATGGGCATATCCAGTCCTATGAACTATATCATCATTCCAAATCCAAGAGAAGATGGTTACTAATTGTTACTAGGAAGCTGAACTGAAATTTTTGAATGCTGAAAACTTAACAAAATAAATCAGGATTTTTGACTCAGTACAGCAGGTAACAAAAATAGTGCTGATGCAAGGGTCATGTGCTTCACACACATTGGTACATGGGAAAAATCCTCGCCTGGCTCCTGCAAGCAGGAAAAGTGGTTCAGTTAAGCAAAAAAAAGACTCTTTGTGGGCACGTGTAGAGGTTGGGATAATGCATATGTGTGTATGTGCATCTAGGTGTACACATGAGTTTCTGTACATGTGGGGCTAGGAGTGTGCGTGCTCACACGTGTGTAGGTGTAGATGTGTGTGAGGTAAAATTTTCCAGTCATGATGTGAATAAGATTACAAAGGAGATAAGATTTACGCTTGATTAAGTCAGTCTAGGTGCTGTCCTAACTAGGTGTATACGAGGCTATTTTTCCCAGATGTAATATGAATAAGATTTCAAAGAGAAGGCAGTGCCTCATTATCTCATTACTGCACTACTCTAAGTGCTGGGCTAATGTCTCCCATGAGCAAATGAGGCAGTTGCAGAATTGCATTTCTCCCTTATGGATGGGAAATAAACTAAAGTCAGAGGCCAAGCCCATTTCCCGCCTTTCACCTTCTCCTTGCCAGTTATTTACTCCTTTCCCTACACCCCTTTCCAGAAGTATGGGAGTAAGTAAAAACTTTCATGTGGGAGATGCTGGCTGCCCTATGGGGAGAAATTGCTCCTGTTCCAGTTAGCTAATGATTTTTGCAAATTATCCCCTAGCCTGTGCCTTTCCATCTGCAAACGGATGCACTGGTTCCTCACGGTTCCTGGAAATAGTTTAATTGCTTTGCTATGCAGCTTTCTTGTTTTTTCAGTTGTATATATTGTTTTTAAGCAAGGAGGTATAATATGTAAATTGTTAAATTGGTCAATAGAGAAAAGAATAATTAATTCTACAAAGCCTAATACTTGATTCTAAAGAATTCTTAAAAACTATATCACGTATTTCCCAAAACCTCTTATTATCCAGGCCTATTATGTCACAAAGATCTTTTCAGCTTTGCAAATTTCATTTATAAAACATAAGTCTAGGTTTGGAATTTCTAAAGCCCAGGGAAAATATCCTTTGATCTGGATAACTCTACAACTTTTTAGAAATGGTACAAAGAAAATGTCCAATACTATTATTGGACATTTATAATGTTTCAGGTTATGAGTCTGATTCCTCAGTTTTAATTCACACTATTAGCGAAAGATGAATTTGAACAAATTCAAGGGATAACAAATTTAAAAGAGGCAAACTTCTACCTAATTCAACAGGTATTTAGCATCTGTACAATATATGTCGACCATTTTGAGAGGAAAGAAAATTAGTATAAGACAAAAAGGCGTTACAGAGCTCAAAATGTTTTCTGAGAAGTGGAAATTCCAATTTTGGTAGCAGCTCTACAAAGCCTTAGTTCACAAAGTTCCACCAAAGCTAGACATTCCAACATACTTAAATCACGGTTTTGAGACTGCTTTAAAAAACCTATGCCAAGAACATGAATACACCTCTGAAGTTACCAAGGAAGTAACCATCAAAGAAACCTTTTGGATCCCCTGCTTAGGTTCTGAAAATATTGGGGGGAAACAACCACCTTAAGTTCAGGAAGGACAGAAATGACATGCTCTGAATTGGTTTGCATTGGTTTACCTCAACAGGCAAGTGTCCCCACCTTGCTCATACAGGTCTCCTTTCTGTGGTCATCATGATTGTGAATCCTAAATTATTCAGCCAATACTGCCTCCCTAGCAATCAATCCTCTAGCACAACCATACTGGTAGACACTGATTCTACTACCACAGATGTGATAGTGGGCTTTTCATCATTATAACCAAAATACCCAACAACAACTACCTAAAGGAGGAAAAGTTTGTTTCCAGTATGGTTTCAGAGGTTTCCAGACCCACTGCTTCAAGCCTAAGGTGATGGAGAACACCATGGCAGAAGGGTGTGGCAGAGGAAAGTTGCTCAGCTCACGTTAGCCAGGAGGCCAAGAGAAAGGTGGGGGGAAAGAAAGAAAGGGCAAGGGTGTGTGTGTGAGTGTGTGTGTTTGGGGAAGAAAATAAACCCTTCCAGGGCATGCCCCCAGTGACCTATTTCTCCCAACTAGACCCCACCTCCCAATAGCCCATTCACCATCAAAGGATTAATCCACCGAGGAGTTTCTTCAAAAGCCCCAACTCTGAACACCCAGAAGACTTTGGAGGACATTCAAGATCCAATCCATAACAAGGTTTCAGAAAATGATGAGCTATTCAGTAGAGCCTTTCCCTTCTGATTTCACAGCTTCCCAATACAGTTCATGGTTCTACTCGAATGGCAGCCACTGTGGGATATTTGACACCAGAGGTGAAGAAATGTAAATACCTGCTGCTCCATCAACAGTTCTCCCTGAATAAATAGGACAAATGAAATTAAAGATTTGGCTTTCATCCCTGAGGACCCCACATATAAAGGAGAATATATATACTCAAGGGTCATTAGAGAAATAAGAAATATTAACACTGTGTTGAATACAATGCCCTATGAGAAAAAGGATGTGAGAATGTTCAAAATGTATGAGAGATGAATATAAGAAGACTTCCTGAAGGAAAAAAGTGCATTCAAGATCAAGGACATAGGATGCTCAAGAGGCATGGGAACAGAATTTGTGAACTTTTAGGCAATCCTAATTTTAACAAGGATACAGAAGTTCTAGAATAACATAAATTTTGGAAGGAAATATTTTTTTATTTAGATTCCAATATGATTTGATGGAGAAGAAAAATCAGAATGATATAGATATACAAATGAATCTTGAACTGGGGATGTAGCTCGTTGGGAGAGCACTTACCTAGTGTATGCAAAGCCATGGATTCATTCCCCAGCACTGAAAAAATACTAGTAGTATTAGTAGTTTTGGCTGTGAAGACTAGATTTTAAATGAAATCAATATTGGCAATATGGAAGTCTAAACTCACATAAATGTCACTTAAACTTACAGCATTCTCATAAGTTGGAATTTGTCTTTTGATTTAAAAGTAATGTTTCACTCTTCTCCTTTCTTTTCTAATGGCATCTTAAAAATCTAACAAACATTTATGCTATATGTTTTCAAAAAATAGATGACTGAGACACCTACTTCTATATGGATGAACATTGTAATGATTACAATATACCACAGTAATATTGGACAGTCATAGCACTGAACACATCTCCATTACTGGAAATGTTCAAAAATGAACCAGGCAACAACTGAGAAGAGTTGGATGAATTTTTAAGGACTGTCTAACTTTGATTTCATGAGTCCATGACTTTCACTGCAAGTCCATATGCACAATCCCCTTTACTCACGTGGAGTCTTCAGTAGGGGAAGACTCAGGAGGCATCTATATCACAACCTCTGGAATGAATTATAAATTCCCAGGTCCTACCTTAGCAGAGTCTTTATGGATGAGCCTGGAAATCTACATATTTAACAAGCTTTTTAAGTGACTGAGACACATATGTGAACCATGGCTCTAACCCTGGACATTCCTACGGAAAAGGAAGACCAGGAAGTATTTCATGGAGTTACAAGTGGTATTATATAGTCATCTGTTCATTAAGGAGTGAGTTCAGCATGAAGGAATTTCAAACGCTATCTAAGCCTCCCTCCACCTTTGGAGAGTGAACACTGAGCATATTAAATCTCCCTTGACTGTTCCCTCATAAAAGACAATTTCCTATTTTCATGGGCATTACAATTACTAACAGTAATCCTTAAAATCTATGTCCCCAAGGAACATTGAGCAAATAAAGCCTCAGTTACCAGCAACGCCTGCTCAGGACGTAAATCTGCAAATATTTTAGCTGCTTTCACTTCCATTGGTATCAGAAAAGAACACATTATTCAGATCACATTGGTAACCAAAGCCACAGATCATAAGAAGTCAAAGGTAATAATTCACTGATTTCCATTTTACTGTAAAAGTAACACCTATTTGGTTGTATTAACAAACCATAACTTCTTTTACCACTTTTCCTATTAATCACAATGGCATAAACAAAACTGAGGATTTGAAAATCTCATCTACCATTTTTCTATTACAATTTGATTGACTGATTGCAGTACTGGGGTAGAATATGGAATGGGGCTTTACCCCTGAGCTACACCCCCAGTCCTTTTTTCTTATTTTTCATCTTGAGACAGGGTCTCTCTAAGTTGCTGAGGCTGGCCTCAATCTTACTATCCTCCTGCCTTGGCCTCCCAAATCACTGGGATAGCAGGCATGCCTCACAGGACCTGGCTCCATTACAATTTTCTTTAAAAATACACGAAAAGGATATAATTGTAGAATATTAAAAATACAGAGTTAATAGTAAAAGTCTGACTAGATTGGGCTAATAGAAAAAGAGTCTAAATTGATAAAAAGGATTTACAAGGATTTTAAATACTATTATTTTCAATAATGCATAGAATATAAAATTTCAAATGCTAAATGCTGATAATGAGCAAATGTAACTTTTTCAAATACATAAAGGCAAGGAAAAATAATTACTATTACTTAATTTTTTGTGAATTAATTCCATGAATAGACCAGGTCCAAGTCCTGTCTGAATATCAAAGATTCAAATCAAAGAAATCTGAATTGTATCATTTACCTATCTTTTAGGTTTTGATGGTCAAGTTATCATATAGATTAATTACCTTTTATGCCTACCTTAATTTATCTTCTAAGGGCATTTCTTTTTAATTGGGAAAAAATAAAAAATACTATCTAGACAGAAAATATAATTTCATTTTAAAGTTCCTCTTTATTAAAATATTTCATATTAAAGTTCCCCTTAATTTAAAAATTAAACAGAAAGTAAATGCTAACATTAAAAGATAATAAAATCTTCCAAGAGGAATTTGAAAATATTTCTTCAATTTATGAAAACACATTTTGCCAAAGTCAGGATCATTTTCAAATTTACAAATTCTAAATACACACACACATACACACACACATAAACACACAGAGACATATGTATATGTACTCCTAAGCATGAATAAAAGTATATACCATAAATTGATAGTTTTAAGAGATAAAAAATTGATTCTAACTAATCTATGTAATAGAGCGTTATGTAGTCATTGAAAAATCACATTTTTGAAAAATGATAAATAACATGAGGAAATGATAATGACATTTTTTCAAGTAAAAAGCAGGACATAGGGGCTGGAGCGGTGGCTAAGTGGTTATAGCGCATGCCTGGCATGCACTAGGACCAGGGTTCACCATGTACACAATGACGTGTCTGAACAATGAAAGACACATAACAAACTAAAATTAATTCTCTTTCTATCTCTCTCACTGGCCCTCTCTTTTTTTTTTCAAGGCTGAGGACCAAACTTGGGGCCTTGCCATGCTAGGCAAGCGCTCTGCCACTGAGCTAAATCCCCAACCCCTTCTCTCTCTTTTTTTAAGCAGGACATAAAATCATAGATTTTATGGGGGAAAAAAAGAATGTGCAGAAAAGAATACTGGAAAGAAATTCCTCCAAATGTACACAATGGCTCTTCTGTTTGGGACATCACAGATGGTATTAGCCACAGTCTGATTTCCACCATCATGGTCATTCTCTCCCACTCTTAAGAGCAGGGATGCTTGGAGAGCCTAATATTTTCCACATGTTCTAATACTGTAAGATGGTCACTTACTGTGATCTGAGTGCTCTTTATACAGTCAAAGATGTGTGTATTCATTGAGATTTTATCAAGTACTCACTCAGTGGGGAGTGCTGGGAACACAAAAATGCAGCACAGATTTGGCCTTAAGGAACTTGTAGCCTAGTAAAGAATATAGAAGACGTAAGCAAGAGAAAACGTACGTTGGAGACTCTGATAAAAGGTATACAAAGTAATGTAGAGGCAGACATGGGAGCAGTGAGCTTTCTTCATAGAGCTGCGGTTCATCCTCAACTCTTCCTCTATGAGTAATGATGGCTTTGATTATTTCACATCTGTTAAGTGTGATGCATGTGGGATATTCTCCAAAACTGTTCAGTAACCAGTGGAATGCATGAGAGAAGAAATCAAAGAAAGAGTTCTAAAACAGAGATGAGCATTTGAGAGCTACCAACACAAGGTGGTGGCAAAGTCAGGATAATACACGAGATTGGCAAAAGTGAGCATGCAGGAAAAAGGAATGTGATTCAGAATCAGAAGGACAAGACCCTCAAAAACACCACGAGGCCAGGCACAGAGGCACACACCTGTAATCCCAGCAGCTCGGGAGGCTGAGGCAGGAGGATCACCCAGTTCAAAGCCAGCCTCAGAAACTTTGTGAGGCCCTAAGCAGCTTAGTAAGACCATGTCTCAAAAAAAAAAAAAAATAAAAAAGGCTAGAGATGTAGCTCAGTGGTTAAGTGCCCCTGGTTTAATACCTGGAACCAAAAAAAAATAAGCCACCATTAGTTCAGGGATATAATGACAAGAAGGATCCATAAATATTGGCTAAGCAGAAATGTCCAGAGACATGAAATAAGAACCAAATGAAGCTAGTATGGAAATTCTGGGGACAGAGTGGACAGTACTAGAAGATGTCTAATATGGAGACATGAAACCAATTCGCTAGACTTAGAACTTACGCTCTTTTGGATGATATACGCCAGACCAAATGTGTTTAAATGAGCAGTCATAAATTACTTGAATTAATGGGAAGATGGTAATAAAAGGCACTAAATTTAAAAGTGAAAGATGGGAAAGGGCACAAATAAACAATTCACAAAGCAGGAAATACAGGCTTTTAAAATTTTAAAAATTGGCTCCTCAATCATGTAAACGCTAACTAAAAACAGATACCTGTTTTGCTTGCCAAATTAACAAAATATGTTGAACGACAGCACCCTGTGCTGGTAAGGGTACGCTGAGACTGCACACATTGTTGAAAAAAATATGACTTCATTCCACACTTTTCCTGTTCTCTGCCTGGTCTAACTGATCTCCCCTTCCTTTGTGGACATCTTGTATACATTTAGTTTTTACCTATATTCTTTGTGTCTAGCTCCTCCTTTATTTGGTTTATAAGATTCTTGAGGACAGACTCGGGTTGAACAATCTCCCGTCTTTGTTAGTCTCTTGCTTCTATCACAGAGCCTGCCTTATGCTAAGTACTTAAGAGGTGTTTGCTAAATCAGTTTTTAAGGACCAGACTTCCTGTTTTGATATATGTTATTCTAAATAAAACAGGCAAAATTCATTCCCAGCTCATGTTATAACTTCTCAGAGACGTTAAGCCAGAAGAAGTTACTTCCTTCATGAAATTCTGATAATGTCTGTGGAATCAACTATAAAAGCGAGGATATATATTGTACACATCATGCATATTCAGGTATTAATGCTGACTTGGTTCTCCTTCCAGTTTTTAAAATTCTCTTAAGGTCAGTATTTTCCATTTTGAAGTCTCTATCATCGCATCATTCTTTGAATATAAATTTTAAAAGCTACCCAAAACTGCCTAGTCAATCTAAAACAGTCATATCCCCCTTGTTTAGCTGCCAGGCATGACTAAAGCTATGTCTAGCAAGTTTACTAAAATCGATGTAAATGGAAAAAGTATAAATTCACTTGCTATTTGAAGTGGGAAAGTAAAACATGAGTAGGTTTTAAAGTGTATTTTTAATGTGCTTCGTATTTCCTAAACTGTAATTTTAATGAATCATCAGAAATTATTGTGTCTGTATTATTCAGGGAATCTTGGGAAAAGTACAGTCATCACCAAGCCCTCAGTAAAACAGGTAAAGTATCCACTGCCAGCATTATCTGGAGTTATTCTTCTAGAACTAATCATTGCTACTTGGAGAAGAAATCAAGCCACCTCCTTCAAAGAACCTGGCAATTTCTTTTATGCCCAAATTGCACCACTATTCCCTTGCTTGCTTGTGGAGATACTAAAACAAAGACAATTTCTCTAATTTTGAACTTTATTGCCATTGTGTTAAATCAGTGGTACTCAACTGGAGTAATTTTGTCCCCTTTTCCCACCCAGTGACATCACAATGTTTGGAGATGCTGCTAAATTTCCCTCAGTGCAAACAACAGTTGCCCACAACAAAGAATTACCTGAACCAATCCTGCACTAGATGACCGCATGCAGCTAGATGTCAGAATGTGTAGTGCCAAGGCTGAAAAACCAATCCTGCACTAGATGAGGGACTGTAGCTAGACGACAGGGTATAACAGCTTTCAGAGAACTCTGCATCTTTGGAGGCCCAACTAAAGCTACCACCCCCCCCCCATGAAGTTTTCTCAGATCAATTCACAAGGACAGCTTCACAAGTTGGACTTTCTATATTTTATTTATTTATTTATTTATTTATTCATTCATTCATTCATTCATTTACTTATGCGAATGGGGGTCGAACCCAGGGCTTTCATGTTTGCTAGACAAGCACTCCACCACTGAGTTACATCCCCCGCCTACTATATATAATTTAGATTTGATTTGATGATAACCCATCTCACCGATACATGGAGGAATCAAATGTTTACATTCACTGCTGATACTTCTTTCTTCTCTTTTTGCAATTTGTCTTCTATTACTAAACTATTAGATTGCTTTCTATATTAAGAAGCCTATTAAACATTACTTTTTCTAAATTGCCTCTTTTTTAAACTTCGCTAAGATCTTATCTACTATAGTACTAGTTTCATCAATAATGATCTTTGAAGTGGGAAAGAGTAACTACTGAATTGTTTTTCCAGCTAAAATGTTTGGATAATATTTCTAGTAATTCATATTGTAATTTCCATTGCTTGGCCATCCTACTCAGAATAAAAATAAACAAAAGTGCTATGATTTTTGGCCTCTAACCAATCATGTAACTCTCCTTCTATTTAAAGTTTAATGATTTGGCCTGTTATTTCTAATGGCACGGATTTACCTTCCCATAAACCAGTTATGGTGGGAATGAGAGGCATGGGGAAAAAAGGGGGTCTGAATTAAAGTGAATAGTTTATTTTAAAACATTTCATTAGAAATATTTTTGTGAAATGAGTTGTTTTCTTGGAAAAGACATTTTAATAAGTCATTGCCCCACTGTTGCTTTTTATTCTGATTCTCAAGGGTCCTTCAATACATATGTCATGCATAAACAGATTCTATAAGTACATATGGAAGAGTTTGTCAAAGACATGAATTATTACACAAAGTGGTGTTAACTCTTATTATAACTGTGCCTGGAGGACTTATATCTATGGTTTGAACAAGGGTTATCCCCTCCAAAACTCCAAACTAGAAACACACTGAGGTTGAATCCCCATCATGAGGTCTTAAGAGCTGGAACTTCAACCTACTACAGTGTTTGGAGATGGGGCCTCTGGGAGGTAATCTGGATTAGGTAAAGTTGCAGGTGTGGAGTCCCCTTGATTAAATACAAGGGCTTTAAAGAAGAAGGAAGAAACCAGAACACACATACCCATACACATCCCCTGTCTCTTGCCACTTGAGTTCCTCTGCCACTTCACAACTCTGCCATCAAGAAGACCATAACCAGATGCTTCCATTCGACCTTAGATCAGAACCTTGACCCCAAAATAAACCTCTTTTCTTTACACCAGCCTGCTGTATGGTAGTATTAGCAACAGAAAATGAACTAGTAAGCCTACCCAATTAAAAAAAAAAAAGTGAGCTGAAGGTTCACCTTTCCTTTGGTCACTCCTGGCTTAGGACCTCTGTTTTCAATTAATATTAACTCTTGCTTGATTCTCACCTTCTGTGGATGCTTTCTCTTATGTTATTAGAACTAACTCAAATAAGAGCTGGCTTTCCCCACCCCACCCCTGCCTCTTTTTCCTTGAATTTTATCCTTTACTTATTTTTAAAAATATTTAATTGACAAAGAAAAAAATCATACACATTCAAGATAAAAAAAAAAAAGAGGTGTAGTAATAGGCACCTGTAGTTCCAGCTATTCAGGGCCTGAGGTGGAAGGATGACTTGAGCCCAGGAGTTAAAGCAGTTGGGCAACATAGCCAGAACCCGTCCAAAAAGAGAAAGAGAGGGAGAGAGAGAGAGAACGACCACCAAATTCCTTGGGATTATACAATGTGAAACAGAAGCCACCCCTTTAACTTTTTTTTTTAAGAGAGAGAGAAAGAGAGAACCAATTTTATTTTTTCATCTGATTTTTGTTTCTCCAACACTTTGTGGTGTATGTGGTGCCAGGGTTCAAACTGGCATCCTCGCACATGCCAGGCAAGCACCATAACTGCTAAGCCACCACTCCAGCCGAGAAGCCATCCCTTTATCACTCCAGTTGCTAGACTTTCTTCCCTCATGTTCCTCCATCCTCTTCTTCCCACTTATTTATTCATTGTTCAACTCAAGCACTGCACAAAACCCACAAATTTTTTTCTGTTTGCTTGGATTGAGACAGTTTATCCAATCTCAGACAGCCAATACTTGTGAGTCGGTGGCTATGAGACCATCACTCAGGAATGCTGACTCAGGTGACCACAGATGTCTGCCCTTTTAAATGTGCTGTCCCATGGGTTCACCCATTCTCTTAGCTCCAGGTTTAATATGACACTCTTAGCCTTGAACTCAGCCTGTCTCATTGCCTCCTATGCAACAGGATCTACGTATTATCATTGGTACCTCTGTGATGCTGGTCAATCTCAGTCAAAACCACATTAGTACATTAAGGTGAGCCCTTTGCCATCAAGGACTGTGTACTCTATAAGTAATAACTGATATGTGCCCCACTGGCCAGACACCTTTCATCAAAATGTGACTTTCGTTTTTAGTCTCACATGGAATCTTCCACATTACTATCAAATTCAGCTTCTAAACACAGGGTATTTGCAGTTCCACCTCTGCTCCAAACTTCTGGAATACCCTGGGGAATGAACAGTGTCACATCAGTTTGTTTTTTATCAACAGCCAACCAAACATTCATTAATAACAAACTATCATTTTCTTACTAGTCATCCTCCAAAAACACACAAACTGCTGTTTCCATGCCTTTGTTCATAATTTCCCCCACTGTCATTAGGTTGCTAAAACTATCAAAACCAAGTCCCACTGGGGCTGGAGAGGTGGCTCAATGGTTGGAGCGCTTGCCTGGCATGAGTGAGGACCTGTGTTCAAACCCCAGTACCACATACACAATGAAGTGTCAGAGAAACAAAAGAGAGATGAAAAAAATAAATAAAATTGATTCTCTCTCTCTCTAAAAAAAGTTCTACCACTGGGTGGCTGAAACAATGGACATCTACTTTCTCACAATTCTGGAGGCTCCAGTCTGACGGTTTAAAGGCCTCTTCCTTGGCTTGTATGTGGCTTTCTTCATATGGTCATCCTTCTGTATATGTCTGTCCTAATCTCCTCCTCTGATGAGGACATCAGTCACTGGTTTAGGCCCACCCTAGTGTCCACACTTTTCTTAATCCCTTCTTTAAAAGACCTGTCTCCAAACACAGTCATGTTCTGAGACACTGGGAGTTAAAGACAATTTTACCATAGGAATTTTGGATTGATATAATCAGTCCATAACACTCACTAAATTTCCTCCTTCTGCCTGCTCCTTTCCAAAAATCCCAGACAATACTGAAGCCACATCCAAATCCCTCTTCCAATTCTTTGTCATCTTTCTAGCTTGACTTCCCTCTCCCTCCCCTAAGCCTTATCTCATTCACTTTGCCACATGTGTAGTTTCATTTCCTGGTTGCAGTTCTTCTTTCTCCAGAAGCTTAACCTCTTTTTTAAGCTCCGCAGGTTCTAGGTAAGTGGTTACCACATATGGATTCAGAATTCAACAAGATTGAGTTTCCTTGCTCAAACTTGTAATTTCAGGTTCACCGTGTAGAAAGCATGAAGTCACCGCTCTGTCTTCACAGCAAGAAGAAAAGCCAAACAAACTGAAAAAGGATTGTGTTTCCTCCATCTGAATTTTTTTCCCATGATCGTATTTACTCTGATAGTGCTTTCATAGACAATGGATTAGTTCCTAAATAGGAAAGAATCACTACCCTGTTGAAGGGTTCAAGTCTTTGAGAAGAAAATGTTTTCTTTGGTATAGCACTTGTGAGATCTCTCCTCTAATTCTAATTCACACTAAATTTTAAAGTTGTTATCCTTAACCCACACCTCTGGCTTAAATAGTTCCTTCAAATATTTTTATTTTCTAATCCGGGTGTGGTGACACATGCGCATAACCCTGTAATCCCAGCTATTCAGGAGACTGAGGCAAGAGGATAGGGTATTCATGTCTAGCCTGGGCAAATTAGCAAGTCCCTATCTTAAAATGTAAAAAGGTCTGGGTATGCAGCTCAGGGGTAAAATGCCCCTGGGTTCAATACCCCAGAATCATTTGTTACCAAATACTATAAAATACAATTCAAGCATCTCACTCAAATTCTTTCTTGTGTATTGGTCTCTGGTAGCTTGGTTTCAAGTTCCAAATTGTGAAAGTTCTTTGGGAAAAAAATCTTCTTGAAAAGTTTAGCATTAATTCAAACTAATATTTATGGTGAACTTATAGTATATTCAAATTAGTTTCCCCGAATTATCTGACTTAGTCCTTAACAATCTTATGGATGCATACTATAATCACTCCTATTTCTAGTTGAGGAAACTAAGACATAATAATGTCAAATTATGCCCAAAATATCATATACAGACTACACAAGTAGTCTGATACCAATGTTTAAAGGCTATATATGATTCCACTCACATAAAGGAAAAATGGGGGGGGGGTGGCTGGAGCAGTGGCTCAGCGGTTGGAGCACTTGCCTAACATGAGCAAGGACACTGATTCGAACCCCAGCACTATGAACACAGCTAAGTGTCAGAGAAACAAAAATCAGATGAAAAAATAAATAAAATTCGTTCTCTTTTTCTATTAAAAAAAGTAAAATGACTCTTTCTTGTTCTTTTAAAAACTATAATGTAATTTTTATTTATAATTGCAAATTATTTTTCTAATCCAAATCACATACACTGTTAATAAAGATACTCAGTTCGACAAATATTTATAAGTTCTCTCATTTTCTTTCATCTTGTGTTTCCATCAGTTGGGCAACGTGTAAATGACTGCATTTACATGTTTTGGGACTGTGTAATTTCCTCTGGAATCAGTTTTTTGATTTAAGAGCAAACCAGAAAGCAAGCCTTATGTGGCTATGCTGCCCTCAAGTGACAGAATTGTAAACTGCACGTATGGTGGGCTTCCTGCAAAGAACACCAAGATCAGCTCAGGAGCTGAGAGCTACTGTCCATCCGCTCACCAACCACTTTCAAAGCCACTTGCACCTGTGACCTCAAAACCTCAGTGCAGTTTTCAAACATCTTTAACTTACTTCACTAAGGATATATACAAATAGGAAATTCTTCATTTAGTACACATATTCACCATACTGTGTACGTACAGGCATTTATAATTTAGTAGTAGAAGATATCAGAAATGCTCTTTTAGGGCTGGAGTAGTGGCTCAGCGGTTACAGCACTTGCCTGGCATGTGCAAGGATGTGGGTTCAATCCCCAGCACCACAACAAAGTGTCAGAGTAATGAAAGCCACATGAAAAACTAAATAAAATTGATCCACTTTTTTTCTCTCTCTCTCCCCCTCTCTCACTGTCCCTCTCTCTCTTAAAAAGAAAAAAAGAAAGAAAGAAAGAAAGAAAGAAAGAAAGAAAAAGAAATGCTCTTTTCCCCATGAACTCAATATGTTAATAGAGAAACTTGGTATATAATAATATTTAAAATGATTGGAAAAGTCTTGAAATTTCTCCAGGAATATATATAATTTACCTATTTAATCATGCAACATGACAAGCTCTGTCATGCTTTTAATATTAATCCTGGATACATTAGATTTATGACAGTAAACTTAAAGCCCTGCATTCATAATTATGGGTATGGAAACAGTCTACAATGCTTACATAAAATGTGCCATTTAACAAAAACCAAGGCAAATCTCCAGGATGGTCCTTTTACCCTCCTTGACAAACAGTTCATTCACTTGCAAAGGAAATGAAGATGTCTAAAACTCCATTTTGTCATAAATTTTTGTGATAGTTTCATTGACCATGGAGTTAAAATCTAGAAACAACATCAGAA
Source organism: Aplodontia rufa (assembly GCA_004027875.1). Taxonomy (NCBI): domain Eukaryota; kingdom Metazoa; phylum Chordata; class Mammalia; order Rodentia; family Aplodontiidae; genus Aplodontia; species Aplodontia rufa. The sequence goes on along the minus strand of PVKS010007553.1, from coordinate 28,840 downwards.
TTGCATGCTAAATGATGGCATGTAGGTAACTGTCTACTATACATAATATGATGTCACCAAAGACCTTCTGGTGTCTTTAAATTATCTTTCAAACTGGCCTTCCCCAGTTTGACAATTCTTGCCATTAATATATTTATTTTTAACTGACACTCTGATAGTGTGATTTTTGAAATATCAAAATACATTACCTGAAAAGATAAGACACTATAAATCACAAATTCTTCAGCATAGATTAACTTTTCAGAATACTTAATGTAAAAAAGCAGTAAAATTATATTCCATGCTTGTACAAGTATGTCAAAAGGAACCCTAAGATCATGTATACTAAAAGGAACTGATGAGAAATGCTCAATGATTATGACAATTGTAAAAGGAACATTTTGATTATGGGAATGCAAGCAGACTAAGTTATAATGATAATGAAGATAATTAAATATTTAATGATGCTGTAGGCAAGCATTCTAAAATTACTAGTAGTTATTAATCTCAGGAATTTTACAATCTGGGTAAATGATATTCCATTTGAAATCTACTTAAAAAAGAAAAATGAAAGCAGTAAATAAGACCTGGAGGTTAGAGTTGAAGCTGCAAGTGGTATCTAATGGACAGGAGGACACAAGAAGGGTCCAAAGGCTACCATGAAGGACAGACAGTGTGGATGGTGAATGGGGCCTGTGAAGATCAGCTAAGCAAGAGAATCTAAACCCTGAAAGAGAAAGTGGGGTGTTGAAGGCAAGCTTGAACTACTTGAAAATTTTATGAAAGATTGGTCCTGTTGACCAAAACTGAATTTTGGGAATTATCCAACAAAAAATGACAATATTGATCAGCATTTCTAGAATTAAAAGTATGGGGTAGAAAAAACCAAATTAATTTTCAAGGAATCTTAAAATGACTTCCCTGCAAAAAAAGATCTCACTTTTTAAATAAAAAATGTTGTACATAAAAATACCAAGTGGTATTGAAATGCGAAAAGTATCTACTAAGTAGTGAAGAAATTATTTCAACTTTCCTTCGCTGAGATGAGGAAAGGGCCATATTCCATTTTTAAAAAGCCCACTCACTTCATATCTTGAAATGTTTAGAATGAACCAAATAAAAGCACAGAGAAAGAAACATAGCTAAAATAATACACCGCCAGATAAGGAAAAGGGGTTGTTCGACCTGTTAAAATTAATTCCAACAGCTCCAAAAGTGAGCATTTGAAAGTTAATCAAGTCATAGTGAGAGTTCTTTTGCTTTGTGTATCTCTGGAAGGCATTTTACTTGGTCCTTCTGATGCTCTTCTTTCTATATTACATGCCTACTTGTAGCATAATAACTCTTCTTTCCACAGGAAATAGAGATATAGTATCTACACTCATCTCCTAGTGAACCACCTATTTCTCTCAGTGATTACTCTAACTCTAACAGATAAACCAAAATATCTGAAATCTCATTTTAGATACCTCTATTTAAATTCTTGTTTCTTGTAACCACAAAAGACCCCAACAGGTAGAAAGAATATAAACTTAAACATGAGGGAAAATGGTACCAGATGCCAGCATCAGAACCAGGGTAAAGAATGCAGCTGGTGGGGCATTCCTCCCAAGAAAGGTGGGTGCCTGTCCTCCCCTGCCTTCAGAAAAGACGATGTACTGTGAATAAAATATCAATTTTTACTTTCAAATCCCTTAGGATGGTATTCAAACTCTTCTCTTTTTGAAAAAAACAAGGTGGCACACTGACTAATCAGAAGAGATTCTGATTGTAATCATCAGTATTTGTCTGCCATATTGCTTCCTTCACCTTTGGTCCATCACAGCTCCATTTTTCATTCTTTTTAGTTTTCAGTTTTAATAAATTTAAACACCATAACTTAAAATAATGTTTGCTTTTCAAAATAAAGCTAAAATAAGCCTATTGTTTCCAATTATAGCTAAAGTGTATGTTGTTTATGTAAGAGACAGTATCTCACTGTGTTGCTCAAGCTGACTCCTAAGGATGCTCCTGTCTCACTTCTCCAGGTGGTTGGGACTACAGGTGTGCATCACAGCGCCAAGGCAAAGAGCTGCTTTTAATTGAGTTTAAGCTTCACATAGTCACACAGCTACATACAACATTTTAAAAGAAAATCAAACAAGAATCTACAACTATGACATTATCAATATGGTGAGTTAACATATGAATTTCTTCCCAATGTGTCATTCACATGTGACTAGCCCAAGTACCATATTGAAAGATGTGTCAAAAAATTTTAAGATGAAAAACATTGAAATTTATAGTCTCTACATTTGAGACTAAGTAAGGAGGAATACCAAGTAGCCTATGTTAGAAATGTTACTAGAAAAAGTAGAGATGTATTTGGAAAAACTCATCTGGAGTCAAAATAATGTCTAAATCTTGATCCCAACTCTAATTGATTCTGAGATCTTAAGCAACTTACTTTTAGTCTGTTTTTTCCATCTATTGAATGGTAATAATAACTCTCTCTCCAGACAGTTTATTGTGAATATGAAAATGAAATCAGGTCAGTGAAAGTGTTTTATAAATTTTTTTAAAAGTTATTCAAATGTCACCCAATCAAGCATTAAAACAATAATATTTCTAATAACCTAAATTCTAAAACAACCCTATATTCCCTCCAAAAAAAGTTGTTTTCTTCATGAACCATTCCTCAAGATATTAGAAATGTGACAAGAATGTACAAGCGTGACAAATGCTTCAGGGACTAACCCTGGATTAAAAAGGCAGGCAGGCTAGACAATCTCTCATCACCATGACTACACCTTTGCACCTCAGACTTGAAAATGAATGTTATTTATAGATAAAGCCGCCCAGTTAATTATCACAAGAGGATTCCAAGACTGCCAATCAAACAAAAGCCCCAGCAGGTGGAGTTTATGTGAATCAATAAAAACAGGTTCCAGCAAAGCACTTGAAGAGAATTCCAGAATCACTGACTCTTCCACACCCTATGTTTACATATATACATATAAACACCTGGCCGGAAAGTATAACCAAAGCATGGGCACACATGGTCATATAAAAAGACGATTATCTAGTCCCTATATCTTAACTACAGCTCAAAAAGACACCTGTGACCTTATAAAAATTACATGCTACATGTCCAGCAACCGTCCATGCAACACATTTTAGGAGTTCAGAAGCTAAATGGGGAGTGGTGCCTAGTCCTCCAAGACCCAAAGGTAATTACGACTTAAAAGATAACTAAGTCTTAAAAGACTTTAAAACAGGTATGAACCCTATTAGATTTAGTTCCCCTCTGTAATAAAGCCTAACATCAGGAATCATCTTAATAGATAAGAACAGATCAATGTTCTAAGAAACCCTTATTACTTTGACATATATAGTTACATTTTGGTTTTATACTAGTACATTAATATTTGGCCTTAGGGAAAAACCTTAAATACCTTTAATTGATTGTGTTAACTATAGACAACTTAATCACAAACTTTGAGATTTATCCTATACAAACATTGTGTAACTAAGACACACTATAGCTTATTTTCTCATCTAGAAACATTTAATTTCCATATCAAAGTATATTTCCATACCTATAACCTTTTTTATATCACTTTTCTACTTGTTGACCCTTTCTTAAATCTATATCTTGAAATAATCCTTATAAATTTCTGAATTTTCTAATTACTCCTCTTAATAAGATCAAATACTTCATTTATAGTACTTTTAATTGAAACACAGCTGAAACCTTTTTGCACTCTTTCTATATTAAATTACACCAATTAGAATTTTAACTAAATAACCTTGTTTTTAATGAAGATCCAGAAAACATACAATCTTAAGATATATTTTTAGTTACCAATCTATTAAAGCACATTTAATAAACCCAAATATATGTTACCTTATAGAAGAAGTTAAGAGTATTCAAATTTACTTAGCAATAGATGTTTTAACATTTTGACTTTGCAAATCAATCAGATGTCTCCTCTAACAATTTATGAAGATTAATCCCATTTATGTTAAATCTAGTTTACTTATTTTTAAAGACAAATTTATGTTACTCTTAAGACCAAGATATAAAACAAGTATAGATAAACAGTACAAGCCATTTCTCCCCTGCTGAAGAAAAATCCTAGAAGCAATGAACATTACAGTTTATAGAAACCAACACTATTGATTGACCATCTAGAAAAACATGTGAGCTAGCAATCTTAAACACACCTTTACTTTTAGGTTTAATCAATTTAGATTGAACCTCTTGCTAAACATTTAAGTCATGTGAACTAAAAGTTATGTGGCCCCATTTTTAAATTTAACTTATGAGTGCTCATCTATAAGCTGATTTGGTATCATGTTGAACACAATATATAACACATGTATACAAACACATAAGACAGGTATGCACATAAAAAACCAGCAGGAAACACAGATTTTAGAGCCTTTCTTTGAATAATTGACCTTTCAAATGAAGACAGCAGTAAAAAATAAAAATAAAAATAAAAACTCTAATTAGGTAAAACAAGACTGACTGAAAAATATATTTAGGTGCAAAAAATGATAGGTGAATTCATCAGTAAATTGAGCTCAAAACCCAAAAAAATGAAACGGCCATATTTACTCTAGTAAAGGAGCATGTAAACATCTCTAGCAGAATAGAGTGCACTTGTGAATCAGAGTTAGAGTTAGCCCAGACACTGAAAGAATGAAAGCTCATGAAATCCTCAGGAAGTTTTTCTTTAAGAATAAAGAAAACCTATATGGAATCGTTCCAGTTTCCTTCTTTGTGTCCAAATGAAGAGAAGAGAAAACTCCGCAGGAATTAGTGTCTCCTGATATTCTTTGGCCTGTTCTGTCAGCTTTCTAAAGCTGAGTCCGTTATCTCCAAAAGTACAAGATGGTATGCCAAGGCTTTGAACCTGGAGTCCCCGGCCTTTCCAGGTCCTTTCCATTTATCTCCCCTACCATAATCTCAAAAGAGTAAACATAGTTTACTTAGGCTCACAGCCCTTTGAATTTAAAAGGAGCACTTTAACCCCTTTTTATTTCCTCTGGTCTCAAACTGGTTTAGGTGCTAGCTCAAGTAGTTTGCATTTTAGATGGCTATCAGGCAGGTAACTAGCAGGCATTTCCTTCCCTTTTGCAAACAACCTAAGTTGCAAAATGATACTTTTCTCTGGTGGCCAAGAAAATGAGGTATTTTTCTTGGGCATTTGTCAGTTATGCAAGCTAGCCAGGACCTGACATAACTTCTGAGAATGAAGCTCCCACCTGAATTATGTGGACGTCCTTTTCCAGGGGGCTTCTGATGGTGAATAATCCTGTCTCTCCTTTCCCTATACCCTGCTGGATTTATTGCTGCCTTACCAGCTAAGATGCAAAGGCCTTTGCCACATGCCAAAGACCTAAGGGAATCCAGGCTTAGTGGCATTACTGGTATTCCCTTGGCCACTATAAAACTTCCAAATACAGTGCCCAACAGTAAAAATGCAGCCTAGATTAGCTGTGATTAGGTCAACCCCTGGTAACAAACAAAAGAGAATAGCATGGATGCTTTTTGCCAAGGATGTTGTTCCTTTCATGACCTGCAGCTGAGGCCCAATTCAGCATGGAGGATTCTAACTTCTTGGTGACTATTGAATCTGAGGGGAGAGATTTGCCAACTAGTTGTGTCTTTAGAAATTTACCTTTCATATTTCCCTTTCCTTGAGCTCTCATACTCACAGGCCCATGTTTTTATATTATGCTCCTCAATTTGAAGTGGGAGGCAAGCCTGTTAGAGATCTCCACTAGAGAAGACAAATGATTTGGCTTCCTGAACTAGGAGAGATAAGAAGTGGTTTCCTCTGATACAAAACTTTTGGTTTCTTCCTGCCAGATGAGGAGGTTATATAGAATAAAGGTGTTAAAGCTAGGGGAGCTCTATCTTGGCAATCTCTCTCACAATGGGTCCCTGTTTAAGAAGTGGATATCAGGGACAGACAGAGTAGAAACATTTCAGAAGAGGGAGAGACTGCTGGGCTCACACTCTGGGTGTTAATGGGTCACCTCTTTCCCAAAGACCTTAAATCAGAGTAAGACTTCATCTCAGGATCCGGGATTCTTTAGGTGAGGGTGCCCTCCACCATCCCAATCAGTCAGAAACAGATAGTGGTCAATGCTGGTACCCCTGAGGGTTGTCAGGGCCAGACTCAGGACATGAGACCTTCCTGCAGCACTGGAGAGTCACCCAGTCAGCCGCCTTCAGTTGTCTCAAGCCTTCCTGTCTTAGGCATCAACTTTCTCCCACAGAGAGGAAACTGGAGCAAGTCAGGGCCAAAATTCCCAATGCCTAGGTGAACGGAGATCAGTCCTGCCTGCCTAGAAAGCCTGTGATCTGAGTCTTAAGAACAGCAGCCATGATAACTGTCAGGTGCCTGGTGTTTAAAGAGATTTTATCCATTAAGGAAAAAGCAGAGTTATCTTGCTATAAGTTTGCAAAGTCCCAGTTTGTGAACAGAGGGGATGTAGGCCCTTTCTCATTAACCAGTCTATACAAAATGTCCCTCTCTCAATGATTAGAGTCTGATCAGCAAGGGAAGGGGGTGCTCCAGAGGAATGAGCATTGGAGGAAGATTTTGGCTCACACAAAGGTGTATATTTCTGGGGCATTCGCTCAGCACTGTCCAATCAACTGGTTACTTGTAGGATACCCCTGAGGGCTGTCAGAAGAGGAGGTTCAGGGAGAAGCCTTTGAGATCCACCAGGGAGTGGCTCTGTCCAGAATCTCTCAGTTGCTTCAGTTGCTTCAGTCTCAGTTGCTTCAGTCCTTCACTCAACTTCCTATATCCACAGTTAACCAGGATCAAGGGACAACTGTCTACTAGCACGACACACTCTGATCCAGGATAGAAAAGTTGGAAACGACCCTCGCAGAGCCCACCATGCCTGACCCAAAGGCAGGGGATTAGAAACTATAAAAGGATGTGAAATCTGTCATTTGAGACTTAAGATTCTTGGTCGCACTAATCACATTTAAGTGACCGATGGATGCCCAGTTTATTGTCCTCCAGAAAGAGAGACAGAAAGATGCAAGCTGCACCTTGCAGAGAGCTTACCTCAGTGGTGATCTTGTCCATATCCCGGACCCGCCTCCATCTGATGCCAGTTTTGTGGATGTTGGGTTTGTGTCCTCTCAGAGTTGAAGAATGAAACTGAGGGACACCAAGGCAAGAGGAGCAAACAGGGTTTATTTAAGAAAGGATTGAAAGAAAAGGCTTCTCGAGGAGAAGGGAGTCTCGGAGCCGAGAATTGGAAGAGGGGACCTGGCTCATCTTTATTAGACTCTCTCAAGATTTTTCCCCTTTCGTTAATCATTGCCTTCCCTCCCCTATGCCTGGGAGCAGGGCTCAGAAGCTCTGGTTTGATCTAGTCTTTTGTCCTGCTCCCAGGAGCACCTTTATCAGCAGGGAAGCTGCCTGTGGGAACACCTTTGTTGAGAGGGCTTTGTTAGCTGGAGGAGTTGAAACAGCAAATGATCATTAGCTAATTTCCTCCTTATTGACCCACAGCCCTCTGCCTACACTGACTGCCTAGCTTTCTCTGCCTCACTGCTGTCTAGCACCTGGTTAAAACTCTGTATCATCTTTGACTCCCTCATCCTCACTTCCACAATGTCACTGCCTTTGAAGTCTCTCTCTGAACTGTCCTTTGCACACATGCCTCCTCCTTTTCCTCTGCCCCTGCTGAGGGGTTCATCCTGCTTCAACTAAGCACAATGAATGTTTTGTTTTGTTTTAAAGAGGGAGGGACAGTGAAAGAATCATTTTATTTAGTTTTTCATGTGACATTCATTGTTCTGACACTTCATTATGCATGTGGCACTGGGGTTTGAACCTGCAGTCTCCCACATGTCAGGTAAGTACTGCAACCGGTGAGCCACCGCACCAGCCCACAACCAATGTCTTAATGCTCTCTTGCCTTTCCAAATATACATTCCACATTCGTATTAGAGAAATCTGAACAAGGCAGTAGGATTAATATTCCTTAGCAAGGCCATACCTCATTTTCAGTCTTACTTCTAAATTAAGGGTGCCACAAAATCTGCTTCCCAGACACACCACACACCATAACACTCGCTATTCCCTGATTCCCTGAGTATTGTACTATATACTTGATGGCTTTTTAGTTATTCGGCTTCCTGAATTGGAAAAGTGCTTTTCTTCCTTCTCTAAATAGTAAGATGCCTTTTTTTCCTGTTTGGTACAGGGGTGTTTTACCACCCCTGTTTTACATCCTCAGTCCGTTTTATTCTTTATTTTGAAACATTGTCTTGCTAAATTGCTCTCTAAATTGCTGAGGCTGGCTTTGAACTTGCGATCCTCCTGCCTCAGCTTCCTGAGTCACTGAGATTACGGGCATATTCCCCTTTGCCTGGCTCTTTATGTTTCAAAATCCAGTTCAGATATGGTTTTTCTCCACATCTTTTAATTTGACCTATACTCCAAACTAAAAGTTTACTGCTACTTCCTGTGCCTTCATAGAACCCTGTTTGTATCACAAAAAGAGCATTTTATTTTCACAGGAGCATGTTGATTTCTTGTTAAATTCTAAATCTAAATATTTTAAGCATGTTATTTTTTTGCTTTGTACCTACTCTGGTCCCTAGCAGTGTGTGTGCCTGCATGCAGGCATGTGTATGAGATCCTCAGTAGCTCATGTTCACAAAAAATAATAACCAGACTCTGTCTTCAAAACTGTTGAGTCATCTGGTTCCCAAAATAAGTCTATGAAATGGGTAACATTAGCTCCTTTACAAGTGACATAACAAATGCCCTAAGAAGATAAGCAGCTTACCTGAGGTTAACACTAGTCTGGACTCAGGATTCAGGATGGGAACCAAGGTCTTTCATAATTCACAGCTTCTGTTCTGAACCAATTCACTACACAGCAACCACACCCAAAAGCAAAAAAATAAAACACAATAACAGATTAAAGGCCACCATATGAACACTAAAACACAGAGAAGCTTTACGCTAGAAATTGGTGCCTGGAAGATAATACGGTTAGAATCCATAAACTTTAATTCTCTGTTCAAAGAGCAGTATTTCCTATCTTTTAAGACTATTTTGGAGATTCAATGACATGAAGTTTGTGAAATGTATTCCAGTTCCTGGAATACAGAAAGAGCTCACACATATTTGTACTATTTTTTTTCCACTTATGAATAGTATAGAAATTACACTAGGGTTTATTCTAAGTCAGAAGATTACAAGTAGATATTCTTTAAATTCATAGTGGCTTGAGTGTCAGACGAAAGGAAATATTGCTTTAAACATAAATTTTAATAATTTAAAAACATTTTCCAGCATATCTGTTACAGATAGAATATATAAATGGATTAACAATTTTTTGGAAAAATTTGTGAATGATAGTTTCATAGAAGACATGAAAAGATTTCCTTGGTATTTAAGGCTCAGGGCAGGATAAGACATCATCTCCCACAATACATTCCTTTTCTCCTCTGCTGGGAACAGAATACTGGAATCTGTGGAACCTGGACCATAAAATCAACCCAGCAACAATGACCATAATAACTACTTTTCAGTGAGCAATTACATGTTAGACTCTGGGCATGCAGGGCAGTTGATATGTATCAACACATTTGCTTCTCCCAAAACACCTAAAAGGTTGCTGATTTATTATTGTTGTTATTGTTAAAAATAAGGAAACTAGGTGTGAAGAGATTAAATAATTTGCCCAAAATTGTACTACCCTGTACAGCCAGGATTTCAGAATGCATCTGTCTGACTCTGGAACCCCAATTCCAAACCATTCAAGCTGTTTTCACTCAATCTGTAATCGACTGCTGCTTGGGATTTTTCTTTTACAAAGGGAAATTTTTTAGGGTGATTCATTATAAATACTAGCTCCTTTAAAAAAAAAAAAACGCATTGAATTGAAACACTCATTGTCTAGGCAATCCAACTTCCTTTAACTTAGCCAAAGAGCAGACATAAACAAATTATCCTTTATGTAGTCTGAATCTCAACACCATAAAACCAGAAGGCATAGCGTACATTTATCTATCCACATAGTGTTTCTCTAGAATGGTCTGAAACCAGCGTGATATCACTGTGGGGGGTAGACCAACTTCATACCATCTGACTGTACAGCAATATGGTCTGCGGGCGTTTTTAATCTTCCTTTTGTAAAAGGTCACAGGGGTAATGCATCATATGAGATCATTTTGAAGATTACGCTTTTCCCAAGTTGGCCACATCGTCCATCCAGTTTTTACACTGACATATTTCCAGTGCCATCTTCTCGGTGATTTTCTAATTTGATAGCACTGTCTCCATTATAGTCCAGGTTCCTTTGAAAAAAAAAAAAGTCCCCATAAAGTCCCCATAAACAATGGTTCACATGAGAGTTCCATCACCTGTAGAAGAATTTAAGTTTTAAATATTTATGTTGGACCTACTCACTTAAATAACAATGTACACAATCAAGGGAAGCACTTAGAATTTACTGTAACTAGCTCTGAAATCCCTTTTCTCCACCACATAAAGAAGCAGGAATATGAACATAGAACTGAAAAAGGTTTTCAATAAGATGGTGTTTTGAGAGAGCCAGCATTTAATGATAGTAATTATATACAACTTGCTAAATTTAGTATTTTGAAGTTCAGACATTTCTATTTTTTCCACATTTACATTTCTATTTTTTGAGACCTGACTTTCAACTATTCACAAAGTTTGAAGCTATTTTTGTCAAACATCTTAAATGCTGTTTCTCAGTGATTAAAGTATTTTGAAACTTCAGAGATATTCACTAAAGAACTACTCTTCTTACATGCTTTGAAGTGTTAAGTTTTTCTAACAGTACGCTTCCATATTTTTCAGCTTTTTTGTTTCTAATTTTTTAGTCAGACCTAAAATGATTGAAGTCTAAAGCTATTTGAAAGGGTTAAGATTCTGGGGAAAACCCACTCTTCCTGCTCTTTTTACATATTCCATTCTAAAATATTTTATTTAGATTAAATGTTTAAATGAGAGTTTAAACTGGTAAGTTGCAAAGTGACAACACCATTCAGAAGAGTGTTTGTGGAAGAAAAGAGGCCAAATCCTCTTGTTCAAAATAAGACATGTTGCTGGGCATGGTAGTGCATGCTTGTGATCCCAGCAACACAGGAAACTGAGACAGGAAGATCACAAGTTCAAGGCCAGCCTGGGCAATTTAGTGGGATCCTCAGCACTTATCGAGACACTGTCTCAAAATAAAAAATAAAAAAGGAACTGGGGATGTAGCTCAGTGGTAACGTGCCCCTGGGTTCAATTCTCAGTGCCAAATAAATAAATAAGACATGTTGAATTTTGGTTATATGTCCAGGTTTTTAAATAACTTGCAAAATACAAACTTTTCCCAAACAAATATCTTTCAAAAATCTGTGCTTGTCAACCAAATATCTGCTGCTGCTAGAGGAAGCCTCTGCTTCAATATAAGTCAGCATTTTGGTTAGTCAAGAAATAACAGTGCATTTTCTCCTACTCTGTATGTAGTGCTTATAAAGTTATTCTTGCACAAGCCTTCAGTAATATTTATTCTGTCTTGCAATGGAATTCAGTGCCATCAATTCCTAAAAACTGCTTTGGTTTAAAAACCAGAAGGTGAGATGATACTTTTCTAAATACATTTGTGGTAGCATGAATAATGGCTTCCAAGGATATCTAGATCCTAACCCCTGGGACCTGAGACTATTACCTTACTTGGCAAAAACGACTTTGTAAAATAAGTATATTAAGGATTTTGAAATAAGTTTCCTGGATAATCCAGGTGACCCTAAATGTAATAATAATTGTGAAGATACAGGGAGACTTGAGTACAGAAGAGAAGGCCATGTCATCACTGAAGCAGAGACAATGGCGTCAGAAGCCTCTGGAGGCAAGGAACACATTCTCCCTGGGAGACCCCAGGAAGGCCCTGCTGACAGGTTCATTTCAGACTTCCCACCTCCAGATTTATAAGAGATCATTTCAACTGTTTTAAACCAATATGTTCATGGCAATTTATTACAGCAGCAATAGAAAACTCGGACAAAATTTTATAAGCAGAACTATTGTCAAATATGTTCAAGTCAATTTTTTTATCTTTTAAAACAAGTATTTTCAAATGTAAGAAATCAAGTGAGAAATGTATTCTCTAACCCTTCTATTCGCTAACCACCCAGTCTTTTCATGGTCACCATTCACAAGTTCATATTTTTTGTATTTCACAAACAAGTAAGATCGTGAAGTATTTTATAGTTAGATTTTTTTAATGTCCAAAATAGGCAAATAATAGAAAAAGAAATGTAGGTAAGTGAATAAGTGATCTTCTGAAGCTGGAGTGGAGGCCAGAGGGAGAGAATAGGTGGAGGAGACGGGGAATGGTTACTAATGCTTATAGGGCTTCTTTTTTGCCTGATGAAAATGTTCTAACATTGACTGTAGTGATGGTTACATAAATCTATGAACATGCTAAATATCATTGGATTGCCCACTTTAATATGAATTATGTGATGATTAGATGAATTATATCTCAATAAAGTTGCGTGAAAAAGAAAAAAGTAATGAAGACAAGGAACTTAGTTTCCAGTTCACCATGTAAAGTTAGAAGTTGTCACTGTGCCCTACACAGTAAGAAGTCGAACCATCTGAAAAATCAACAATTCTTAGATCCGTTGTAAAAGTGAGGTCATTCTCACATGGATTAATTCCTTTAAGTGGACTGACACAACTGGTTCCATTTTTGAGACAGATATGTTAAGCACCTTGCCAAGGCCACATAAATAAAGCAAAGAAGCCAGGCAGACTGGCCTACAATCTTAAACACCAGACTATGCTCCCTGCACTCCAAAAATGTACAGCCGTGTGTCCTCCCTAGAATGCGTAAGCTCTTTCTGTGTAAATTGACTTTTTTTTTTTTTGAGGTACCAGCTTGAAGTCTCAGTTCAAATAGCTATCAGCATTTTGTCTTCCAAAAGATAACATAATATATTTTAAATACCTTCAATCCAAATTAGATGTATTTACTTTTTCAAATAAAAATAAAATGGATTATTTTCAATTTCTATTATAGCTTGAGGTTAAATCCTGTAAAATTTCTACCCCCTGTACAAAAACTGCCTTATGCTAATTACTTAAGTTTATTTCTTCCAGACTTCAGGAGGTATTTCTTATGTTGAATAATTCCATTTCATAAGGCTCGCATCCTCGTGGTTTTATAAATTACAAGTATATCTATTTTAAATCAATGTTTTTCCCAATTAAGATTCTGTTCAAAATGTTTTTACACAAGTGCTCCTGATTGGTTTGATATTAATTATCATTTTCCTGGATGTTTTCCAGCTTTGTTATTTCTTCTTTCTTTTTTGGTACCAGGGATTGAACCTAGGGGCACTTAGCCACTGAGCCATATTCCCAGTCCCCACCCCTCACACACATACTTTTCTTTTCTTTCTTTCTTTCTTCCAGTCCCCCACCCCTCACACACACACACTTTTCATTTCTTTCTTTCCTGTTTGTTTTTGTTTTTGTTTTTATTTTTGTTTTTTGTTTTGTTTTGTTTTGTTTTGTTTTTTGAGATAGGGTCTCACTAAGTTGCTTAGGGCCTTGTTCAGTTGCCGAGACTGGCCTCAAACTTGGGATCCTCCTGCCTCAGTCTTTTGAGTCACTGGGATTACAGGCATGCACCACCACACCTAGCAGTTACTTCTTTTTTAACTGAACTCAGCTCTTCCAATATGTGTGTTACACAAGGACAATTTCTAAAACCATTCCTGATACTATTCAATAATTTATTGATTGTAGCAATTATAAAGAAGTCATTGGCCAATGACTTAAAAACAACCATTTCCTCCTTATAGTGAGAAATAATTGAGATGACTTTCTTTAAAATGTATTGATTTATCAAACACATACAACCTGTTATGTACAAGGTGCCATTGAGGAGCTAAAAATCTAGCAAAGAAACATGTTGAATAAGTATAACAAGATATATAAATCATGTACATGTAAAATATTTCTCTATTCATTGAATTTAGATACTTTTAAGCATCAAATATATTGTTTTCCCAAATTTTATTACTCTTGTCTACAGTCAAAAATAAACCTCTACTTCTTTCTTTTTAAAGAGAGGAGAGAGTGAGAGAGAGAGAGAGAGAATCAATTTTTATTTATTTTTCATCTGGTTCTGATTTCTCTGACACCCAGTTGTGTGCATGGTGCTGGGGTTCAAACTTGGGTCTTCACATATGCCACGCAAGCGCTCTAACAGCTGAGCCACTGCTCCAGCCCCAAATCTCTACTTCTTTATCTAACATTTTATCAATTATCCACCACCAATAATTATGTCAATTAAGCAGCCCCTATAAAACTTAGTTTAAAAGAAGAAAGAAGAAGAGAAAGGTATCATGAAATAAACAAAAGATATCATGATACTTATGGTTTTGACCAATTCTATCCAAGGACTGTTAGTGGTTTTACTAATAAGCTGCATGAACTAATTACTATGTTAAAAGTAACAGAATTATAGATTCATAGTTACATTTAACATGTGCTCAGTTGCAAAGAGGTGGGCCACACTGCAATTTTTACTTTGTGAGTAATATTTTTACTGAATGCATAGGATTCACCTTCTCTGGGTGGAGTGTTTCATGTGATACAATGTCCATAATAGCACTGACTAGTCCTTTTCCCACAAGCTTTCTCACTAGCAACTTAAACTGTAAATTCTAGTAAGCCAAGAATGCGTTACAACAATAGTAAGAAGTAGTCACTTCAATAATAAATGTTATTTGTATATTGGTCAAACATTTAAGCCAGAATAAACAAAGAGCTGAAAATTCAAATCAATAAAACAAATAGTATTTTTCAACATTTATTGACTTTCCTCAATGTGAAAGTTCCTACAAATAACATAAATTTTACTAATAGATTCTGAACGCTGCACTCAAAATGCAAAGTGAAAAAATAAGATAAAAACATTCAGAAGGGAAACAACATAATTATATTCATTAGAAAGATATGTACTTCTAGCCTTCAATGACCAGAGGTATAGATGTTTTAGTGTGTTGCTAGTCTCCCAAAGAAGAAATGATTCTGAAACATCCTGAAGAAACAGGAAAGATAAAGTTCTCAAAATAAGCCATAAAATTATTTGAATCGCATAAGGATTAGAAAAAAGCTGCACAGGAAGGAGGAAACAAAGGAAGCAGAAATGGTAATAGTTGAATTACTTTATTAGCTGCTAAATGCCTGTCAGTTATGGCACCAAGGGATTGAGAAGCATCAGATTCTCACACTAACAAGTAAGTATACACTGTCTTTTTATACAACTTGCTAATGTCTCTTTTAATTGGAGAATTTAGTCCATATTCACCTATTGTGATGTATGTTTAGCACCTAGCATCTTATTTTATGTTTTCTGTGTGTTCTGCTCCCTTAGTAACATTTTTATGATTTCATTTTGCCCTCCTTCCCCATTTCCAAACTTCCCTTGGATTATGTTTTCATCTAATCCCTTTTTAAATCATTTTTAAGAGACAGAGGGACAGTGAGAGGCTGAGAGAGAAAGAGAGAATCAATTTTATTTAGGTTTTCATGTGGCTTTCATTGCTCTGACATTTCATTGTGTACATGGTGCGGGGGTTCGAACCTGGGTACTTCTGCATATCAGGCAAGCACCGTAACAGCTTAGCCACCGCTCCAGTCCCTCATCTAATCCCTTTGAATTCTGTATATGAATTTGAAAGATATACAGAAGACATGCATTATCAAAAAATATTTAATTGAAATATATTAAAACATTATACTTATCATATGCTCAACTTTCACATTTTCCTACCAGTGACCACTTGCCTTTCTCTAAGAATAATAATTACCCTGACTTCTAACATTATAGATTTTAAATTTATAATATGTATCATGAAAAAATTATAAGCACACATAAAAATATATACATACACAAAACTTGGCAACATATTCTGTTGGCAAGATATGGGATGACAGGGAAGGAATTAAAAGCATAATGTTAAGCAAAATACACCAAACTCAGAAAATCTAGGACCATATGTTTTCTCTCCTTTACAGAAGCTAAAGGAAAAGGAAAGTGAGGTGGAGGGAGTCTCATGAAAATTGAAGGGAGACCAGGGGAAAACAGAAAGGAAGAAAAATAGGAAACACTGGGGAATGATATTTTCCAAACTATGTTGTTGTATATAATACATGTGTATAAATGTGTGACAATGAATCCTACTAATATGTACCAATAAAATAATATGCAAAACAGTATGGGATAATAAGCACTTTTATTTATTTATTTGTTTTTTAAAGAGAGAGGGACAGTGAGAAAGAATCAATTTTATTCAGTTTTCCATGTGCCTTTCATAGCTCCAACACTTCATTGTGTACATGATGCTGGGGTTCAAACCCACATTCTCCTGCATTCCAGGCAAGCACCAGAACTGCTCCAGCTCATAACAGGCACTTTTATACGTTACTGGGAGGAATGCAAATTGGTACAAAACTTGTAAGGGAAATTTGTCATTATCTAATAAAATTAAAAGTGCTCTTGCCTTTTGACCTAGCATTCTGAGCATTTACCCTGAAAATATATCCTCAATTCTGTTGGAGACTAAAGCCCAACATGATGCCAGAGAAAAGAATTAGTGGTAAACAACTCTGTAAGGGGCCCAGCTGGCTTGTAAAAGAATTGGTGGTAAACAACTCTAAGAGGCCCAGCTGGCTTGTATCTTCCCTAGTATTGCCTGACTGCATGACTAAGCTATTTGGCTGCTCATTTGTTACAATTGGTTGAATGTGTTTGCACTGTATCCCTATTGGTTGTTGTAACAGATAAATACCGGGAGTACAGAGACAGAGAGAGATGACACTAGTGAGAGGCGACCTTCCCATGTAGGCGGCAGAAACGAGACAGAGAGTAGCCACTAGTCAGAGAAGCAGCAGCGGCAGAGACAGAGGAGAGCAGCAGAAGAAGCTGAGACAGAGAAGCAGCAGCAGCAGAGGCAGAAGAAGAAAACCTAACATGCAGGCAGTAAGAGAGGAAGAAAAGCCTCGGCAGTAGAAATAGGGACTCTTAAGAGAGAAATAGCCTTGACTCTAAAAAGCCTTGCCTCTAGTGAAGAGGAAGGAGATGTAAAAGCCTCTAGTGAGAGGAGACGTATGTAAAGGCCCTGCCTCTAAAAGAGAGAAGGCAAAGAAGGAAGCACTTGGAAGCTCCTAGCTGAGGTAGAGGGAGAAAGGAAGCGCTTGAAGAACTCAGGGCCAGTGGGTCTACTTCATTCTCAGTCAACTGCCGAATGAGAGCCATCAGGTTCCTGCCAGCTGGGACCGGACACAATTCTATGAAAATTCATGTGTACAAATCTATTCATTACATCATTCTTTTTAATTGTACAATATTAATAACAATATAAACATCCATCCACAGGAGATTGGTTAAATATGCTATGGTACATCCATGCAATGAAGTACTATGTATGCTTAAAAAAGAAAGATTTATGGATTGATTTGCAGGATATACTATTTTCATTAACTCTGTCCCATTAGACAAAAGAGCCACCTCATAGGAAAAGACCCTCACAAATCACCTGGTCAGAGATTCTAGGGGGCTTCTCAAATCTTCATGCTAGTCTAAAATGCCATCTTTGTTCTCAGCTGATCCCAAACATCTGGAATATGTTGGGTTCCCTCCATTCCCCAAGAAAGGAGAGTTAGAAGATAGTATTTTACACAGCTTCTGGAAGAGCAGGTACATTCAGCACATGATCCAACTCTTTCCCTCATCAGGCATAAGCTGAGATTCATTGCTTGAGACAATAAAAGGTTAGCTATCTTTCTACTGATTATTAATATGGGTATAATATTAACTACATTAATATTAGTTATATGAATGTTTCCTCAAAAATATAAAACTAACAAAAATAGTAATGCTATTAATTATCAGAGGAAACCTAATATAACCCATCTACCAATTAACTTATACCACCAGAAACATTAATACCATTCATCACAATCTATGCTTTGAGTGATTCTAAAAAATCCCAGAGTCTTAAGATATATCATGCTTCCAAGGGGGAAACAGGATACTGAGAAAATTTAGAAATCTCTCAGATCATAATTCTGTTATTAACAGCCAAATGCAATGCATTAAACAACTTCTTAATTTCTGGTGTTCTAGAATTCTGGCACCTTGTGAACTAACCTATGCATAACAGAAGATAATAGAAGTTCCTAAAAAAGAAAGGTGTGGGGAAAGCCTGGAGAGAATATTTACAGAAATCATGCCTACAAACTTCCCAAATCTAGTTAATACAACATCCAGCTACAGGAAGCTCAGAGGTCACCAATCAAATTCAACCCAAAGAGGAATTCCCCAGGCACATCATAACCAAAGTATCAAAAATCAAAGACAAAAAGAAAATAATGAAAAGCAGCACAAGATAAAAAACACATTCAGGGGCTAGAGCAGTGGCTCAGCAGTTGGAGCACTTGCCTAATACGCACAACAACCTGGGTTCAAACCCCAGCACCACGTGCACAACTAAGTGTTTGAAAAACAGAGGCCAGATGAAAAATAAATAAAATTGATCCCCTCTCTTTCTCTCTCTTTATCTCTCTCATTTAAAGGATCCTTGATCCCCAACTGTGGGCTTTTAGCAAATTTCTAAGGAGAAATCCTACAGGCCAGGTGAGAGTGGTATGACATATTTTAAGTACTGAAGAGAAAATAAACTTTCAACCAAGAATACTATGAAAAAAAAAAAAGAAGCTGTCTTTGAGAAATGAAGAAGAAATAATGACTTTCCTAGACAAAACTTGAAGGAGCTTATCACCACCATATCTGACCTATAAGAAATACTAAAAGGATTTCTTTGAAGTGAAAGAAAAAGATGTGAGAAAGCTGAAAGTATAAATTCCACCAGGTATGTAAGTTATTAGTCCAATTCAGAAGACTCTGTAATTGTATAGATCATATATAAATTACATTATATCCTTAGTACAACGGATAAACAACAAAACACTTAATAACTGTAACCATGTACTAGAGGATGGACTGTGAAAATGCAAATATACTAATATAAAAACTTCAAAATGTATGTTTGGGGAAAGAATGGAGTTAGATTTTTTTTTCCAGAGATCAAAGTTAAGTTGATATCAGCCTTAAGTAACCTGTCTTTACAAGATGTTTCTGAAAGCTTCATGGCAACAACAAAGACAAATATATGGTAGATACACTAAGAGTAAAAAAGACATTGAATCATACCACCATAGAAAATCATTTAATCATAAAGGACAACAGTGAGAAAGAAATGATTTATAAATTAAGTGGAAAATAGTTAACAGAGTGGCAATAGTAAGTCCTTACCTACCAATACCATGGATGTAAAAGGATTAAATTTTCATAATAAAGGGCATAAAATGAATGAATTAAAAAAACAAAACCCAACATTATACTACCAACAAGAGATTAACTTCACTTCTAAGGACACATACATACTCAAAGTAAAGGAGTAGAAAAGATATTCCACACAAATGAAAATATAAAAAAGGCAGAAATAGCTTTTCTTACATCACATAAAATAAATTTTAAGTAAAAAAAAACTGTAAAAAGAGACAAAGAAGTTCATTACATAATGATGAAGGAATCAATTCAGTAAGAGGACTTAGGAATTAAAATATATGCATTCAACATAAGAGCACCTTAACATATAAACAAACGCTAACAGGTCTAAGGGGAGAAATAGATTGTAATATAAATAACAGTAGGAGACTTCAAAACCCAATTATCAGTCATACAGATCATGAAATTAACAAATTAGCATAGAAACACTGGTCTAATGCCAACTTGACCAAACAGATTTTTTTTGTTGTTGTTTGGTCTACTTTCTGACATATCAAATATTTACAGAGCATTTCATTCAAAAGCTATTGAATATACATTCTTCTCAACTGCACATGAAATGTTCTCCAGGATAGATCCTATATCAGAGCACAAATAAATCATAACTAATTAACAATTTAAATCATACCAGATATCTTTTCTAATCATAATGGTGTAAAGTTAAAATGATAATAATAGGAAGAAATGCAGAAACCTTACAAATACATGAAAATCAAACAATTCATTACTGAACAAACAATGGGTCAATGAATAAACTAAAAGTGAAATGGAAAAGTTCTTTGAAACAAATGTAAGTGGAAACCCATACCAACACCTATGGGACTCTGTAAAAGCAGTCCTAGAGGGAAGCTTATAGCAATAAATGCCTACTTCAGAAAAGAATATAGATCTTAAGTAAACAATCTAATTCTATATATCAAGGAACTAGATAACCAAGAAACAACCTAAAATTAATACAAGGAAGGAAACTATAAAGATCAGAGAAGAAACATGAAATAGAGGCCAAAAAAAATTGAGTTGTTTTTTTAAAAAGATAAATCAACAGAATTTCAGCTAGACTAAGAAGGAATTAGAGAAGACTCAAATAAAATTAGAGATGAAAAAGGAGACATTACAATACACACCATCATGAGACATTTTTTCTTAGAAATTTGAAAAACTGATGGTAAAAAAACCCCAATATTTTAGCAATAAAAGAATGTTGTGGCTATTTCTAAATATATTTTTAACTTAGTACTGGGGATTGAACTCAAGGTCCAGCACATGGTAGGCAAATGCTCTACTACTGAGTTTTAGTACAAGCCCTGAAGTGTGGCTATTTCTCTCTCTCTTTCTCTCTCTCTCTCTCTCTCTCTCTCTCTCTTTCTTTCAGAGAAAGAGAGGGGCTGGAGCAGTGGCTCAGCGGTTATGGTGCCTGCCTGGCAAGCATAAGTATGTTGAGTTCAAATTCCAGCACCACATACACAATGGAGTGTTGGAGCAATGAAAGTCACATGAAAAACTAAATAAAATTGATTCTCTCCATGTCACTCCATTTCATTGTCCCTTTCTCTTAATAAAAAAGACAAAATAAAATTCTTTTTTATTTTATATTTTTTATTAGTTCAGCATGTTCTTACATCTTGAAGGGATTCCTTGCTGCACATTCATATATGTATGCATATGTTAATGTAGAGCCCAATCCTTATCCAGTATCTTCCCCCCTTCACACTCACTCCCCACTCTTTTCTCCAATGTAATCTCCCCCATGACAAAATAAAATTCTGGTAATAACTATCTCCACATATCTTGAGGAATTGAGAACAGTAAATTGACCGATGGCATAGCATCATAGCAACTGTCCAAATGAATTCAGATTTGTTTAAAGATAACTATAAAAGGATGGGGAGAGGGCATGAAATCAAGAGTGCTAACAAACCATACTTGAAATCAAGTATGAAACAATATTAAGAATGTTACAGTCCAAAATAAACAAGATTTCAGGCAAAAAAAGCTGAGAATAAAAGGAGATTTAGATTTATATAGAGGAAGATAGTGAAGGAAGATATAGGTTTCTTCTTTAAATAAACAGTAAATTGCAAAGAGAAAGAAAAACTATAGAATTCTACTTTATTTTCATCTTCTCAAGAAGAAAATTCAAGGAAAAAATACAACACATAATGGAAAGGTAAAATTAAATCCTAAATGGAAGACTCATAGCTCTATCTCATTCTATTTCTAACATTTACTTCCAACTGTAAATTTTATTCTTCCATTGTGTTTAAGTTCAAAGAAAGTATAATTTATATTCAGTAAAAACTATGTCAGTCACCATGCCTGACTCACTGATAGCACTTATAAAAATGCCACAGCCTGTACTGAGCAGGTATCTTTATTTAGTTCACATAACTCTGTCCTCTGGCCAAAGTGAATTAAACTAACACAGGTGACCTTGGCCACATTAGGCCAATACTTCAGCTGAAGAATGAAGTGGCTTAAAGCAAAATACTTTTGAGATAAACCAATCAGATTCTCTCAGAATATTAATTCTCAAACATGGAAATAACCAAGCAGTTATGAATAGGTGTTGAAGCTTAAAGAATTCCTATGGAGAGGACTCCAGAAATAGAATCAAAGCCATGAGATGGATCATGACACACAGAATAAGCAAAATATAAACTGAGAAGCAGAGTCTTTAAAGTAGGGAAGACTTAAAGGAGAGGATCCTAGGATCCTAGGATCCCCTAGGATCATAGTGTGGACAGCTGTCCTTGAGTTTCTAAGAAATCCATCAATGCAGTCCTTATAATAAACCTTCTTATACTCAAAAAAACAGGAGGTTCAGATATTCATAAAATTTCTGGAATAAAAAAAATCTGCAATGGAGATTTCCAGGATTTAAAGAATATGTGATAATTTCATTTTTCAGAGGGTGCTTAATCTGCCCTATGCAGGAAAGTTTACTGGTGATAATGTGGCCATGGGATTAAGTCATACTTTAATTACTACCTTGGGTTCTTCATAGATATATTTTCAACATTTTTAATGTAAAAACTTCATTTTCTTGCTGCTTTATACCTTGTCCATAGAAGAATGCTTGTCACATAGAAGACATTCCACAAATATTGTGGAATAAATGCATGAAATTGGATAAGTTGCAACATTTATCTAAGCCTGTTTCCTCATGTCTAAAATTATATTTGGCCTACCTTACAGAATAATTTTGATATTAAATGTGGTCAATATTTAGTACCTCACCTAGTAAATACTCAGTAAGCGTGCTAATTGTTAATATTATTGTTCCTGTTTTTAAATACATTTTCAGCTGGTTTGTAATGTTTTTGGTTTGTAAAGTATTCTATTAAACTTAAAGTTGAATGTAACATGTTCAAACATTTTTATATCGATCATGAATCACATGTGTGAGAAAGGACCTCTTGACTTTTTACTCTTTCTGACAAGTTTTCACCATCTACAAAAATTGTTCAATCCTTAATTACAGCAGTTGAATCAAATGTTAGAATTGGAGGCAAGTGTATAGTGTTGATAATCCTGAAATTTCTCCAGTAAGCATATGCAAAGTAGCAAAAAACAAAAATCAAAGAACAGATATATATCTGTTGGGAAGGTAGAGGTAGGAAGTTTAAATTTTTTTATCATAAGCTTCTACACTTGTGAAAATATTATATATGTGAATGAGTTTCAAGTTACACTTGATATAAACCTAAATGTATATTTTTGATTATTAAAACCATTAATTATGAAATTTTTATCAGTTATTTTTCACATTTTCCATTAAAAGGCATTTTAATTAATTAATTAATTTTAAAAATTTTTTTAAATTGCTGAGATTGCTTGAGGCTGGCCTCCAACTTCTTGAACCTCCTGTCTGTCTTCCAAGTTACTGGGATTACAGCATGTGCACTGCACCCAGCAGCACTGCTTAAATCACATAGGTTTAGCTTAAAAAAAAAAAAAAACACTGCTCATTACAACTCAGTGTGAATTGTTCTGAGAAACTTGAACATCAGCTTGTTCAGGAGATTGCTACTACAAGGTAAATAGTGACCTCTACAGGTAGCATACATGAGATGCACAATCCAGCCGGGGTGTGGTGGCTCTCCTGTAATCCTTGCACCTCTGGAGGCTGAGGCAGGAGGATAGTAAGGAGAGCCTGGGCAACTTCAGACCCTGTCTCAAAAATGAAAAGGGCTGGGGATGAAGCTCAGTGGTAAAGGATGCTTGAGCTCCATTCCCAGCATGGGGGGCAGGGAGGAATGCACAAACCAACAAAGTTGTGAACTATGACACACTTCCCTCCTGCATAGAGAGTCAATAAATGTCAAATTAATTTAGATTAACGAAGCACAACTACTACAATGTGTTTAAACACTATCACTATTTAAATTGCAACAAGATCTGTTTAAAATTTGGGGATGAAGCTACATGTAATTAAACTAAATAAATCTAGATGTTTCCAGTTTAATTTCCATTAACATTACAAATTTTGTCCTCTTGCTAATTAAAAATTTCAAATTTTAAGGTGAGAGAAAATTAAATCCATTTTTGCAAAGTTAGGTGAAACATTTAGCCATGAGGATTAAGTGTGAGGAAAAGATGGCAGACTGAACGCATCCATCTATTTTCCCTACATCCTAAATGCCATTAATAAACAGCAGAAAAATGTATTTTTAATGGTAAAACCCAGCTACAGAGAGGAGAAATGAAACGGAGAAAACACCAATAAGACTCTAGCACCTGGAAAGCAAATATGCCCAAAAATGACTTAAACAACTTGAAAATGTTTTATTAAAACCCCATAGCAGGAGAGGATGAACAGCAACACTATTTATCTCATGGCATCCCTCTTACGTACTCCCAATGTTGCTGTAATTATAGCAGTTTATTGTGGCTGTCTTTTTACTTGCCTATCTTCCTCACTGGACCCCACGACAGTGGGAATATATTTCTTTGTAATCCTAGTGCCTAGCAACTGCTTGCTTAACACAAAGCAGGTACCCTGTACATGCCGATGGGTCTAATGAATACATATTACTATAATCAATAAACATTCATGTAATTGCTATCTCTCACTTGTTCAATGCATCCTGTAAACTATGAACTGAATACTCTTATATAATAGAATAAACACTACATGGAGTAGCCTTCAACCAATAGCCTTTTTAAAAAATCTAGTATCTGAAGACTGAAGTCGTATTTTTAGTAAGCGACCCCCAGCAAAAGGTAGGCAGTTAATAAACTGTTCTTTAACAAGTGCTTGCTGTTTTGAATGGCATGTGAAAGAATATGTAACGATCAACACAATGAAACAAAACAAGAGATAGGAAAGAATGCAAGAAGAGAGGGAAGATTAAAAATAAGGCAGAGGTCATTAACATTACTAAAGACTGCATTCAAAATTTTCAGGAATTTGTTCCAAAACTACAAGGATTTTAATACACAAAGCTTTCTCTCTCTCTTTTTTTTTAAAGAATAAGTTCTATATTATAGGGTTTTATTTTTTGAAACATGAAGCTTTGAGGTGTACATTAAAAGAAGAAATTAGTTGGTGGTGAATATAAAGGAAAAAAGGAACCATGTCAAAAGACATTGATAAGGATACTAATCACAGTTAGATCAAGAGAAATTTCTTGATCAGAAAAAAATCTACATTTTTTCCTCTTAGAAAATGGCAAATGAATTTCTGATAATAGATATCAGAAGTCAGTGCTGGAAAGACTTATTTTTTCCTCAAGTAACATAAAAAGAGGCAGACAGATTATAATAAATGCAGAACCTGAAGCTCCTTGTATTTTAGTGTATTTGTTTTCACTGTACTACTAATGAATCGACTTTGTTAATTCTCTTACATCAATCCTATTATGTGCACAGAGCTATTTCTGCAAGGGTCATCAATATCCACAGATCTTTAATCTGAGCTTAAATTTATCCCAGTCCAAAAGGAGTTCAGTAAATAGGGATTCTCACTCACTGAACAAAATCAAGGATACCACGCAGAGAGATCTAAACTGTGAGTCTGCAAGTAGTCTTTTTCATAGAATAATTTTATAAATTTTACATTTGGGAAAAAAGCATAATGATTTCAGTGTTGATCTATTATTGTGTGCTTTTAAAATATTTCAAACTCACATAAAGTATTTCTCTACTATAACGACAATTATAATTGCATGTCTTTCTCTTTTAACATGATTTAGACTTGTCATCTTCACTAATAAATTCAGAGTGAATCACACACTTTTGAGTCTGCTGCTCTAAATTATGAAAAAAAAAAGACCATGAATTGACAATTCATTTTGAAATTTTAAAAATTCTTCAGTTCTTCCTTTGAGTGAGGGGAGAACTGAAAAGAAGAAATGATAATTCCTTGCACTTCCTGTTAGAGAATTTGACTCCAACTGTGAGGGAAAGGGAGTATTATATTCCATGCAAAAGCACTGTCAGACCTCTAAATCAGGTTAAGTAACCAGTTGTGTATTTGGGGGATTTTTACTTAACAGTACTTGATTTCGGTTGTTGTTTCTTTTTTAAAATTCAAATAGTAATAGTCATGTATGTTTCAAATGACTACTTTAAAAATTTAATGAGAGAAGTAATGTTTTTAAAAGAATACTGAGAGTTTGTTGGTATTTGTTAAACATGATGAGATTTTTCTTTCAATTGGTTTTATTTTTCTTTTGCCCACATGAAGATTTTTATTACTAATAAATTTTACTGTTTGCATCATGAAAATGAGTATAGTACAGTTTTTGCAATAGTTCTTTGCAATAGTTATTAACTGCAAAAGTAACTGTTAACTATAGCATCCATTTAAGATATTTTATTTTTGTCCATTATTCATGCTACTTAGAATCACCTAACATTAAAGCTAGAAAAAAGTTTAGAGATAATCTAATTCATCAGGGCAACTACTGCCAAAATATTAAATAGAAACTGGACTTGAATATGCTACTATAAAAATATATGTAAACCATTCATTTTGTAATGGAATTCAAACAATGCATACTGGAATAAGTGTATTTACATTGTAAAAGACACTTAAAAAAAAAGATAGCTACTCTGAATTTCCTACATTTCTTTTTTCTCCAGAACAATAAGAGAACATCTCAATGTAGTAAGTGCACACCTGATAGGTGGATATCCATGGATTAGGAGCAAGAATTCAATCCTAATTTTGACAGCTCTATTTTCCCTGAATAAGTATTTTTTTTTTTTACTGATGATGCAAGTTGACAAGTATGTAATTGCTGTTTTCTATGAATTCCTGACATGCAAATTACTTGAAAAGGTTCCTATTATCTTCTACCCTGCCCATCTCATTTGTTGAAAAACCTAAACTATTTGAGCTGGGTAGGAGCTGCTCTGATGTCTTGCATCAAAGTTTGATGTCTTACATCAAAGTTTCTATCCCAGTTCTTCTATCCACATCATGAACTTAATGTACATTGTGGGGGAGAAAGTAATACTAAATTAAGAGATTTTTTTTAATAGCATCAAGGCATGAGTTATGCAAATGGAAGGGAATTAACATTTGCTGAGTACCAACTATTCTCTCAGCATCTCTTTACATGACAATTATTTTGAGGATTATGTGTCCTTTATTTCACTCATGCTTCTGGGAATTTATTTTTAAAGAAGTTTCTCATTATGACACCACAAAATATAGACGTTGACCTATCCCAAAATTCACAATTACGATAACTAAAGGTGCCAACAAAAATCTCAAGTGTTGTTACTATCTCTGCAAAGTCCCACTTCATTACAAAATTGCAATGCAGAGAAGATATATAAGGCACTATGACATAAATGCAAAAAAGAAATTCAAATAGAAGAGTCACATAAGAACCTGAGTAGAGAATTCAATTCACTGGAAAAAAAGCACGTTACATTCAAATTAAATAATCACGTTTCATCTCCCACTTGGGCACACATCTTCAGAAAATCTTTTTTGCCACAAGCAATTTCATGTACATTTTATTAACCTGTATTTCATAGTCCCAAATTTATCTCCTGTTCTTGTTTTTAAATGCTTTGTAGCAAACAGTCCTTATTAGAAGGAAATCAAAGTACTATAATAATGGACCTTAGTTAGTAATGAAGTAGAATATAAAACAATTAAGAGGTAAAATGTACAATATGTGTGTAACCATTCTTATTCTTTGGGTGGGAGAGATAATTAGATATAAACAGTGCATATGTATATTTTTTCCTAAATAAAATTTAAATGAATTTGATTACATACATTATTAATTTTAAATATTTGGTTTTAGTTTTTTTTACTTTTTAAGTATTTACTAATCATCAAGGCTTTACTCAAAATTTATTAAGTTCCCTGAATTAAGTACTATATACTTTATATAATTTCACTCATTGAATCCTCATAGACCCTTTTAAACTAGACACTATTATTATTCCAAATTTTATACATGAGAAACTAAAGCACAGAGAGCTTTAGTAATTTGCCCCACACCACACAGCTAATAGTTAGAAAGCTGGATTTGAACTCAAGTGTCCAAGTGCTAATCATTATGCTATACTGCCTCTTGGAAGCATTTAAATGCATGGTTCCTACCCACAAGATGCTTAGATCTTCCTTTGAGAAGACACAAATAAATTAGAGAATAATTTAAGAAAGTAATACATATATTATAAGCCATAAAAACTTCTTTATATTGATTTTAACCTAGGAACATATCACTTACAGCTATCTATGTCTCATTCCCAAAGTCAATTAACTGAACAGTGTGATGCGAGAGCAAAGAGAAAAATATGGCTAGGGTGAAATAATTAAATCAACCCTTATGATGTGAAAGACTGAGGTCTCCACAAGCCTAGTAAAACTTCTGGGATTTGACATGGTACTGTCAGATCTACCTAATATGAAATTTCCCCACTGATAACTTGGTTCAGTAAGAAAATTCAGAACTGCTATCTCTAGAGTCCAATGTGACATTGGGGAAGATCTTCATGGAAGGGCTAAAACATCTCAAATTAATATATTAGTGTTGACAAGCACATTAGCCTGGCTTAGTGGCCAGATTAGCTCACAGTCACCTTGGAGAGCACAGACCTAAGGAGATGCTTTGCTAGAGGTGGAAACAACAGCAAGCCCTGCAAGGGTGACCGCACACAGCGCTCAGAGCCATAAAAGGCAAGAAAGCTTGTGCCTCCTGAGTTGGTTCTGCGCACTGAGAACAGTGCTCAGCACTAAGTGGCTGCCTCCTGGTGGTTATGGTCCTCACTGTCTGTGGGGGTGGGTTGCCTCTCACAGGCCCCAGCCCACTTCTGCCCTTCTATGGATCACACGTCAAGACAGAGTCCAGCTTTCTAACAGCAGTGACAGGAAAGCAGGATGTTATTGGTTTTGCCCACTTAGCAGTTTGGCCATCTCAGCCATCTCAGAACATAAAATGTCCTTGATTCTACTGCAGTTAGCATA